>CAJVQC010001219.1:0-10581 GCA_910592285.1 Racocetra persica
GATTTATTTATTCTAGACAATGCCAATTACTAGAACAAAAGAGATAGATATTATGAAAGTATAGGACTTAGTAAGTACAGATATAAATTTGATCTCTTCGAAGTATTCCAGGTTGATAAATATAAATTTTAGCCATAAGAGAGTTTATAAAAAATAAACTATTAAAAATATTATGTTATGCTGTTCATTTGTCACTCTTATGAAAAAAAATTAGTTAACGAATGCTAAAAAATTGTATATTATATATTTTATATAAATCTGTTCGAGTTAAAATAATATTAATAATATTGATAATATTGATTATATAGCAAAAGTGGATTTGTGTTTAATATCATTTGATATTGCTGGATCTTAATTTGGTTTCGACTTAATACGCAATATTGATAATATTGATTATTATTATATAGCAAAGTAGATTCGTGTTTAATACTATTTGATATTGCTGAATCTCAATTTGGTTCCAATCTGATTGGCAAATTTGGGTTAATAAAGCAACATTTTTGTTCAATAAACGAGTATTTTTGCTTATTTGAAATTGATAAATTTTGCTTAGTTGTTCAATTCTTGCACCTGCTAAAAGTATAAAAACAATTTACTAAAAAATAGTTATTTATAAATATAAAAATATTTATCTTCATTTAATATTTGAATTCGATTCATTTTATATGATGATAATTGTCTATTGAGTTTTATAAAAGAATTCTTAATTTCTGTGCATCGCTTTTGTGCATATTTATTACGAATTAGATATTTTAATTTAATATTTTTATACGAATAGTCAGGTGTTTTTTGTAGAGGACTTGAAGTAATCATAATTATATCGAAATATAAATTTGAAAAACAGGTTTTGCCAAGGATATATATATTTTGCTCAGTATTATATATGAAATCGATTTTAGTGATAAATCTATATTAAATGATGTATATTGATTTTAAATACAATAAAGAAGTATTTTTATATTATCTGATGCTTAAAGTATTGAAGTTGATTAATGTGTAAGAAAGACTGGTTAAATACTTATCTTTTTTTATAATATATTTGATAGAACAAAATACACACAAATTAACTAATTTTTGCAAATGTTTCTTACATAATTAAATAATTTAGAATTAATTTAGAATTGTTTTTAATTGATTTAAAATACTTGAGTGTATTTAAAAACAACATATATTTTTATCAATCCTGTAAATCTTTTCAAAAAAAAATTTAATCCTTGCTTTTTTTAAGTAAAAAAATAATGATATCATTTAGACATTTTATTCAACTTATTCTCTTAACTATCATACCACATTTCATTATCTCTACCACTATTCCTCATACTTTTTATTGTAATCATTATGCGCCAAGTGCAGCTTCCTTTAATACTTCAATCGCTAATGTAGCCTTGAAAGTTTCTGCACAACAAGGTCTATGTGTAGAAATTAGCAGTTCGGGTGAATATTCGAATGGAAGCACATTTACAGTCTTCAAAATTACTTATGCTAAGCCTATTTGTTTTGGTGATATAGCTGGTGTTCAAGATAGTAGAGGGAGTTCTGTTTGGTTCTTGTCTTCGAAAGGATGGATTTGGTCTGGCTTGACAATGAATCCAAATTGAAATTTATCTTGTTAATAACAATATATTTTTAGCACAGTTATTGACATATTTTTATTTCATATATTTATATTAAAACTTCATTAAAATAATTAGTAAATTTCACAAGTTTAAGTTACTATTATTTGGTTATTATCGTAAGTAATATTTGGATGATAAAATACAAATTACTTGAAGAATTAATAAACAATTTTATTTCACATAAGTTGATCGAAAGATTGTATTCAAAAAAAAAATATAACAAGAATGGAGAGTTCACGTGACCTGTTAACAATATGTAATTAAAATACTGGTAAAAACTTTCGGTCTTTGTAACATAACAAGCAAAAATAATGAACAATAATTGTAATAATTTGCTTGTAATTAATTTTTCTAAATTGATTAAATGAACTTTTTTTTATTAAGTCAAAATTCACATTGAAATTATAATAAATTATATTTTAAAAATATAATTTGATTGATTAAATCAATATCTAGATCTAAACTGTGATTTTTTATACTTGAAAACAGTCCTCCATTAGGAGCAGAAAAGGCTAGGATTGCTAGATATTTCCTTGCAAGTTTTGCCATCGTAGGAAACAAATGTTTATTCTCATGCCACCATGCCAAAGGATTATTTTCTTTAGTTATAGGCAATTGAGATAAATCAAGATATTTGTCAAACTCAGTTTGTACATTTTCTTGAAAATATATTTGAAAAAATGTCAACATTTTTGAGTCCTTATCTAAATTGTTGGGAGTTACTGGTTTTACAAGTTCTGTAAATTGTTCCCGAAGTTTATCTAAAATTTGACATCGAAGAACCTATATAAAAAAAAACCGTATTATTTTATTTTTTTCTTAATGCATTCAAACAATTAAAAGTATTATTTACTCTATCAATATAAAGTATCTTTTTGAAATGAGGATCAAAAAAAAATCCATATAGTCCAAGAATTGAAGATACGCCAAAGTTTTTTGTAAGAATATCTAGTATATTATTTATTATTTGCTGAATAACATCATTTTTAGATTGATAAATATTAAGACGTTGTCTAAGATTTTCAATTGCTGGGGTCACAAAACTCAATGCAGGATATTTTGAACCTTTTAACATTTCAGTTAATTCATAGAATAAATTTAAGATAATGTCAAGTTCTCTACATATATCAAATTCATTATCTGAAAACATATTTTCTTTTAGTTTTTCATTTTCTGCACTAAATATCAAATTGAAGGTTGCAAAATTATTAAACGATAAATAGCACAATATATCGAACTTCAATCTTTGTCTACTTTTACAATATCCAATGGGTGCTTGATATTTGAATCAATTTGCTACTAAATGTCTCTTAATTTTTGTCGATTCGTGTTATTGCTTAAAATTTCGATCAAATTTTTTGATTTGTTTATAATATCATTGGCAAAAGAAAGCGCTGATTCAACGCTAAATTGTAAAATATCTGCAAAACATGAAATGATTTCAATTTGCATTTGTGGCAAAGACTCTTTCACAACGTTATCAATATTGTTTGTAGTAATACTAATGATATTTTCATAAGTTAATTTAGATTTATATAATTGACTCTGAAGTTTTTCGAAAAGTTCCGATGTCCCATAAAATTCGTCACGTAAAGAACAACTTCAATTAATTTGAAATCATGTGTAAGCCAATAACAAGTTACTTCAAAATAAGAGTGTGTCCAAATATCTAAAGTAATAGCTAGAAACTTAGCAGTTTCTATAATTTTCTTTTGAATGAGCATTTCAGTTCTATTATATGTATTAATAAATATATTTCTTACGATATCACTATCAGGAAGTTTAAATCTTGAATCAAGTAAACTACAAAATTGTCTAAATTCATTATTATCAACAATTGATAGTGGAAAAGTGCAGGAAAGTAGCATTCTTATTAAACTATAAATATATTGTGAATTTGAATTTGAACATAAATTATCAGAAATTTTTCTTTTTTTTTGAGGAACATTAAAAATATTTTTATTAATTTCAGTCGTCTTCTTTTTATATTCTGCTTTTGAATTTTCAGGTAAGCAATCCCATAAATTTAAAATAATATTTGAAATTTCTTGATTATTTAAATTTGGAAACTGTGAGGAAATAGTGTCACGTACGTCAATTGAAAATAAAAGAAAAGGAAAGAAAAGTTTATTTTGATCTTCAAGTTCAAACACCATATTTTTTTTTTTTTTTTTTTTCTGATAATCGCAAATTACTTATTTAAATAGAATTTAAGTAGTATATATATATATATTTGAATTCAATATTGTGAATTTTTAATTGAATTTTTAATCGTGAATTGCTTATTAATTTAATTTAATTTAAATTTAATTAATGAATTGTTTAATTTAGATCAAATTGTGTATTGATTGAATGTTATTGATCTTACTACAAGGGCATCTATAAATTTAGTTAATCTAGTACTGTATTATATACGTTTGGTTTTTTTTGGTTTCAATAAGAATTACTTTTCATATTAAAATTAAAGGTGATAGCTACAGAAACAAATACTCTAAGCAAAAATGTCTGATTTTACTCTTAAAGAAGACTGGTTTCATAGTGATTTACTTAAAATTTTTGCGTTGAATATACTAAAAAATTCTCAAGGTGTTGAAATCTGTAGCATTAATATGGAACAATATTCATGCCAAAGACAATGTTAAGGACAAAATTGTGGCAGAGAAATTTTTACTTTTCAACTAATTATTCTCCTGTCTTGTGGGTATGCGTTTTATTTATATTGCGCTAATTTTATCTTGGTCCCAGAAATGTGTCCTAAATGTTTAGTTCAACCAGAAATTCGTGTTGATGAAATTGAAATTATACGTAAACGTAAGAAAAAAACAATTCAATTTAAAGATTCTTAAAAATTTAAAAAACTTGTTAATGAGTTATTGAATGAGGCCGTACAAGATACTGCACAATCTCTTTTTGAGTCTAGCACTAGCTTTACTACTGACTTAAATGAGCTTAATAATCAGATTTCCTTTTCTAAAAAAAAATACAATGAATCAATTCATGAAGTTCTTATTCATTATTACGACCTCAAAGAGGCTTTATCAAAAGAATATATTCGTTTCTTTAATATATCACATAATAATAACACTTCAAAACACCAAGTTATTTAGGAATTTAAGCGGCAACTAAATATTGATACTTTAGATATAGCACATAGTCAAAGAAAAGTATGGAGTGAAAAAATCTATAGCCTCTTTAGTTGTTTTAACACAGACCAAAATAAATTTAAAGGCAAAGAAGTGATCAATCGGATTAGAACTTTTTCTTTATCAAGTATCTCAAGTTTAAGTTGGGATAATATTAACATAGTAAAAAAATATATAATGGATAAATGTAATCAATGCAATAGAAGGCAACATAATTTTGCATCCATTGATGATCCTCTAATTCAAGAAAACTCTACTTCATCTACAAGAAATGACAAAAGAGAATATATCTTTATTTGATTGTGCATAAAATGCTAGCCAGTTTGTCGATGTTGTAAGTTTTGGTGAGTAATATCTATATGTGTGCAGTATTGGATAATTGACAGAAAAATTATTGGGTAAGATATCCTTTGACATGCATGTCAAATTGCAAAATTTAAAACTAGCTTGTTCTAAGTGAAGTGCTTATAGTGATGTAATAAACAACGGAATAAAATAACTATCATCGGCTAAGTTTTAATTTGAAAAGAAGAAAATAATTTCATGATTATTTTTTATTTTTATGATACAGATTTTTGATTTAATAAAAATTTTATTCTAATAAAAAATTATTCGATCATTCGGGGCTTTGCAGTAGAAAGGGAGGATATGACCCCAAAATGAAAAAACTATTTTGTACATTACTTGGAACAAGTTCTTGCTAACAATAGCACAAGCCTATCACATTATCCAACATTTGATTTTCATTGACTTGATTAATTTTTTTGTAATCTCCAAAGTAAAAAGGATACTAAAGATGTTTTGTAAATTAATATTATAATTGTATCCAATAATTTCGCAATATAACGTTAATATGAGGTAAATAAAATTACTGATCCACCCATAAAGTTGAAAACAAATTTAAAAAAAGAAGTTATTTGTTTTTTTTTATAGCATTGAATTAAAGTTACTAGTGAGTTATGATAAAACCTAATCCAGATAAAAATGCAAGATATAAAAACTGATCTAATTCTGAAAACATTTAAAGCATTGTTTTGTATGCAACTTGAAAGTAAGTTTATATATTTTATTTTTATATTGTTATAAATCAATATATTAGAATGAATCATCATGAATTTTTGTTGTGCAATACTTCATATTTTTAGAGATGTAACAATATAAATAAACTAAGTTATCTGTTTATCGTTATGATTAATTAATAGTTAACTAGGACTTTCATAGAGTATATATATTTTATGGATGATTGTATTGTAAAATTCAAAAGTGTAACATCTCTAGTTTTTATGTTTATATATTATATCTTTAAAATCCATCTAAATAAATTTAATAATTTAAATTGAATTTTTTTATTGATTTTTTAATAGAAAAATTTGGTATTATGTTATTTAATCCAGAATAAAATCGATATTACTAAAATTATCAACTAATAAATTTATTTAAATTGAATTAATATTTAACAATACTTTTGCAAAATTTTGATTTGTCCTTCTTTATTATTTTCTCGAATTGTTTTAAAGAGAATAAATTACCTTCTAAACTTTTGCTGCAGTATATTTAAAATCAGAATCAAATAAATCACATAACTATTATGAATTACACTGAAGAGATTAAGCACCTTAAAAAAATATAGAAATACTAAATCAAGAGTTAAATTTTAGGGAACAGATTATAAAAGATTTGGAAGCCAATATAAATAGGTTTGAAGTAAAGTACACTATATGCCTTAAATATATATCAAATCCTTGCACTATTTCATGTGATCATACTTTTTGTTATTATTGCCTTTATAATTGGGTATGAAGCATTTCTTTAACCATTTAAATTTATACAGTCGTCTTTCTCTATAATTATTAAATTTAATGTGATCATATAGAATTTGTAATTTTAGAGGAGTATGACTGCGATTAAGCAACCATACAATTTGTAATATATTAACTTATTATTTACAGTTCAAAAAACAAAAAAAATATCCGATATGTCATATAAAAATTATAGTAGCACCAGTTTTATCTTTTATTATTAAAGACATAATAGACCATTTTGTTAAAATAAAATCATCAGATGAAGAAATACGGCTTGAAAAAAAAAAAGAGTTCAAAGCTATATTTAATTCGTGGGGAACCTTTTTTGATAAATCTTTTGCAGAAACGAAAAAGAAAAACTCAAATGAAGGTAAGAATTAATTAAGCTGTTAGTTAATAAAAGAGGATTAAATTTAATTATCTTTATGAATTAGTCGTGAATAACAATTGTGCAAACTGTGGACAAAGACGCATAATAGAAATTGAAGATAATACAGACATAGAAATTGAAGAAACTGATGATACAGAAGAAGAAGACTATTTGTTAGATGATAGTTATGACACCTCAGATTCTTTTATTGATGATGATGATGAAACTGATTATATTGGTAAAAAAAAAAGTGACTTTTTATTTTTTTTTTTTTAACAATCTTGAAACTAATAATCTTTTTTAATTATAAAAAATAACAGATGATGAATATGATATCTAATTGATGTAATTGATGTTAAAAAATGAATAGTAAAATTAAATTAGAAATATAATATAGTATAATTTTTTATTTCATAAAGATATAAATTTAAATGGCTTTAAAATATTAATATTTTCTAACAGTTTTAGTCGATTGACTAATTGACTAAAATTTTTAACTGATTCCCAATCCTTGTTCCCATGGTATTTGTATTTTTTGATTTATAAGAATAAAAGGAAAGTTGTTCTAATAATATGAAATAGGTAAAGTTGATATGGTTTGTATTGGAATAAAATGAGATTCTTATTGTGAACTATAGTATTCAGTAAAATGATATGGTTACTTCCACAAATCTTATGTTTTTGATACTCCTGCATTTACTTTTTTGATACTCCTAAATGTACCCCAAAAATTTTATTACTTTTTTGAGACACGGTAATTTTAAAAAAGTCACGTGACCGCCGCGATTAAAATCGACTAATGGAATTGCAGTAAGGTTTTTTTAATCAGAACTAATTTTTTTATTATGTCATTATTATTTGAATTTCTAATAAGGCTTAAAGTTTTTTTAATCAGAACTAATTTTTTATTATGTCATTATTATTTGAATTTCTAATAAGAGTTGCAGAGATAAAAATTACCATCCCAATAGTAGTAAACACATCAAAATTGGCTTAATTATCATGAGATATGAGTAAAAAAATTTTCACAAATTTTTAGTTTTTTTAAAAAAACTTTAAAAATTCGCGAAAATTTTTTTACTTATATCTCATGATAACTAAGCCAATTTTAATGTGTTTACTACTATTGGAATAGTAAGTTTCATCTCTGTAATTCTTATTAGAAATTCAAATAATAATGACATAATAAAAAATTAGTTTCGATTAAAACTTTAAGCCTTTTATTAGAATCTTACTGCAATTCCATTAGTCAATTTAATCATGACAGTCACGTGATTTTTTTAAAATCGCTGTGTCTTAAAAAGTAATAAAATTTTTGGGGTACATTTAGGAGTATCAAAATAGTAAGTGCAGAAGTATCATTTGCGTTACTCCTACCTAAATGGTTGGCAAGCTGGCGAGGTGAGCTTTTTTTTGCTCGTCAAAGAGTGACAAGACTCTCGTCACTATTGTCTTGACAAGCTCGCCAGATTGCTCGCCAGCTTGCCAACTACCTTAACAATTCCTCTAATTATTTAATATATTTAAAAAAATCTTTATTTAAAAATTAGTTTCTAAAATTACTAAAATTAGAATCAACTGTGCTATTTTTATTAATTAATACAGTGTCAATTAAATCATTGAATATAAAGTAACCTTGAGGTTGATAACATTGAAGGTAGTTAAAGTAAGGATTGTGAACAAGCATTATACTTGAAGCTGTAAAATTTGGTCTATATTCATGAAATAAGTAATAAGGTAAAAAACTGTGTATAAGATAACTATCTGAACAGGATCTGATAGGGGTTGTTGAATTGTTATTGACTGATAAAGCTTGGGTATTGTTTGTTTCTTGTATTTGTAATGAATCAATTTTTTTGTTGGATTCAATTTCTGTGGTCTTGATAATATCATTAACTACCAATGAAGGATATTGTTTGTAAGTATTGTTTGATCTACATTTTTTGTTTTTATTCCTAATTGGAATATATTTATAATTTGGATATAATAATTTGTGCTTCAAATTTGCTATTTCTGTTAATTTTTCCCAAAATTTGTATTCATGCTGATTAGAATTTTTAACTGCCACCCATCTTTTCTTCGTGATTTTAGATGATTTTGAAATGTTTTTATCAACTTTTTTTTTACCGTTATTATTATTTTTTTGTAGATTATATTCAGCTGTTATATCTTTAAAAAGAGTATAAACTGATTTTGTAGACATGGGATAGCTTTAGCCTAGTATTGACTGAAGAATTCCATAAAAGATCTAACCATTTTGTAGTTCGAACATCGCCAAACTCACTAATAAAATTATTTACCAAAATTACTATTTCACGAGGTTCATTATTAAAATTAATTTTTTGCTGAGAGATAGGTACTCGACTGAACTCACGTTCTAATTCTGATGGTGAACTAGAACAAGATCTGTTTTTGACTTTTGACATAATTATAGTTTTAAATTTTTGAAATAAAATCATATTTATATAATACAATATGATATCGCAAAAAATAAAATTTAACGACTAGAGTTATTTGTTGAGATAATAACTGTATAAATCAATTGTTATGTATTATTCGTTTACAATGCAGAAAAGGATGGTCATTGAATTTTAACATTTAATCAAAAAAAATGAAGTTCAAAAGTAGAAAAAAAAATAAAATACATTTTTGTTTTTTTTTTTGAATTGGAGTCTGTTCTATAGATATGCGATCAGTTCAAATTATTTATACATAAAACTTCGGTTTAAACTAGTTTTTAGAATTAAATTTTTGAATGATCGCATCTCTACTGTTCTATAATTAAATATCCACCATTTTTTTTGTTTATTTTAATCAATTGCTCAAATTGAATTGTAATTTTTATTTCAATATATTTTAAACAATTTAAGTTATCAATTATCATATAGGTCTCGGATGTCTAAATAGTGTATAGAACTATTTTATCCAGTGTTGGGTATAGTTTAAGTCTAGTTTTAAAACTGGACTGTTCTATTGGAACTAGTTCCAGTTCCAGTCCAGTCCAGTTTTTATGTAATTTGTTTAAAAAAATTTTATTGGCCATAGGTTTTATATAATTTGTTCATAAGTATAT
Organism: Racocetra persica; assembly: GCA_910592285.1. Classification (NCBI taxonomy): domain Eukaryota; kingdom Fungi; phylum Glomeromycota; class Glomeromycetes; order Diversisporales; family Gigasporaceae; genus Racocetra; species Racocetra persica. The sequence goes on from CAJVQC010001219.1 coordinate 10,005, forward strand.
AGATTGCTAAATAGTGATGTATCTCTAAGATCCCAAAACTTCAAATTTTAATAGTTTAGATTTACAAAAGCCTTCTATTTTACCTTATTCTAGAAAAATTACTACCAGAAAGCTTGTATTACTAGTACCTGTTAAAAATTTTAATATCATGAAAAAATATATAAAAGATTAAGATTAAAGTTTTGAAATCATTCACAAATACTAAGATTAATTAAAGTACTATATATTGCTAAAATAAGTTACCCTAAAAATAAGTACCCTCTTTTGGTCAAATACTCAATAATGTCTTTGACCTGAAAATAAGCTAATACGATCGATGAAAGTTGCTACTAGTATTGTCATTGGACGTGTCCAACACTATGTTTTTGTCCAATGTCCAAGATTGTCTAAAACTGTCTAAGCCTGTGTCCAAGGCTTAAATAATTAATGAATTAATTTAATAAATATATAATTATATATTTTTTTAGGTGCTAGATTCATTTTTAGAAAAAATAAAATAGATAATATTAATAAAATTTTAAGTAATTATAATTTGAAAAAATGTCCAAGATGTCTACAAAAAACTACTTATTAATTA
>CAJVQC010001220.1:0-10577 GCA_910592285.1 Racocetra persica
GTAAAAAATAGGGATATATTGTAGTATATAAGATGAGGAGGGTAGAATTTGATATTTAATCGCTGTGGAAAAATAAGGTCCATATAGTTGGCATTAAATTTAAGAGAATTATAAGAGGTTTTGCCAAAAAATTATATAGATATGATAGCTGATATGTTAATTGTACAGGCTGAAATTATTCTGTTAGAGTTGAGATAGCAACCAGAATATGGGTTGCAGTTGATTAATGGAAGTGGGTAATACTCAGCATTATCGGTATTAATATTTGTTTGCCAATGAGTAATAAAAATTTTGTTAGAATCTGTAAGGTGTGTACAGATTTTGCCAATAATAATTTCATTATCATTAAAGGAAAATAGCCATGGTTTAAATCTTTTAGGCATATTATAGGTATTATAAGTGAAAATGTTAACACCCTGTTGTTGAAACTGTATATATAAAGAGGTTGGTATGTGTTTTTAAGAACTATACTTTCAAGTGTTTGGAACCATAAAGGTTCTTTTCCTTTTGGTAAATATAAAAGTCTAGAAGAGAGATGTTGCCATTTTAATAGCATAGTATTATTAGCTATACATAATTGCTCGAGATAAAGTAGCTTAAGTTTTTTGAGTTGACACTTAAAAATTGTATACTTGGTATTTGTTATAAGTATCTTCTCTAGTAGCTATAAGTTGTGTTGAATTGTATGAGGCCATAAGATATTAGAATTTGCTGTTACAGATAATTTGAGATGTATAAGGAGCTAGATAATTTTAAAGTTAAGTGTAAATCTGTTTGGACCATTTATTATAGGTTGTGGATGTTGAAGTATATTAATAGTTGACCACAAGTTATTTTGTAGTTGCTGTAATCTAATACGAGTTGTTCCTAAAAGGTAAGAATTGTTGATACGTTGAAGAAAATTGATTATATGGTACTGTAATTGAATATCCCAGATATTTCAAATGTTGTATAGATATAGGCTAAATATAGTGCTATTAGGAATTAATTTTGCAAGATGAGATTTGTGTTTAGCTATAGTAAGGTATTTGGATAAGATATTATTACATATAGTATGTGAAAGAACTATATTGTAGATTCTGTATTCTAATTTAGGAATGATAACAGTATTAATGATGTATGCAATTTGTTTGTTTGTAATTCTTTTTGTACCAGCAATAAAGGTTAGTTAAAAGGTTTCATCTTGGATAAGTCTAATCTGTTCTGATTGTTTGTTGTTAAGAGTAAACTAGCACCCCAAAAATTTGAAAGGTTAGCTAGCTGAGATAGGCTGAATTGTTAAGTTGATAAAAGAAATAGAAGAGAGAGATTTGGCATTGGTAGTCAATATTAATTTTGTTGGATTAATTTGTATATCTGCTATTTAGTAAAAAGATAAGGCTATTAGAGTGATTTGGGTCATTTGTTCTTTAGATTGGGCTATCTATAATATGTCATCTATATATGCAAGAACTGAAATGGAGGTTTGAAGATGCTGGCTAGTTTGTAGTTGTAAGCTAGTTAACCATGAGGTAGATAATGTATATCTAGTAAAGTGTGAAGAAATTTTATGAATAAGAGGATCATAATAAATTTTTCAAAAAAGAGAAGTAATAGTTTTTCTTTGATCTATGCCATTTTTGACAGTATATAAGTTGGTGAGTCCAAGATTAGTAATAACTTTATTGTGGTGATTTAATAGAAGGTTGGTGAGTATAGTAATAAGTTTAGGTGATATATTAATATGTTAAAGAGATAGCTTAAATAGATCGATATTAACTGAGTCATAGGCTTTGCTCATATTCTGAGATAGAAGCCAAAGCTCTTTTGAATTACAAAAAGCTTTTTTGGTTATATTGTTGAGTATATGAATAGGGATTGCAGTGCAGTTGTCTGGAAGAGCAATATAGTTATAAGGAGAAAGGATTGAGTGTTTGGTAAATATATAGTTTAAACGATTAGTTAGAAGTTTGGTATATAGTTTTTTAATATGTTCTAAAAGGCTAATAGGTTTGGTATTAGATAGATCACCATCAAAAATAGGTTTTTTGAAGATTGGAAATATTCTTCCCTCTTTCTATTGTTTAGAAATTGAGTTAGAGATTATACATCTGTTAAGTAAAGCAGTAATTGTCTAAAGAAAGGGAAGGCTAGTGTGTTTAAGTATTTTGTAGCTAATTCTAGAGGGGCCACATGCTTTGTTGTTAGGAAGTTGTGACAGAGTAGTAGAAACTTCTTCTAAAGAGAATTTATTAAGAGTACTATTATACCATTCAGTTTGGATATTGTTTTTGGGTTTATATTCATTTTGCTATATAGAGCTAAATATTTGTTGATTAATATTTTGATAATTTGTCTATTTATCAAAGTGTTGTTGAATATGTAATTTAATTTTTTGTGTATCTGTAATGATGTCATCTTCTGTTTTAATATTATCAAATCTAACAGGGTCTTTGTGATGTTTTAATATATTATTAATCATAGATTTGAGATTAGATAGAAGTTTGTTATATCTTTTAGAAATATTGTTAGAGCAGTATCATTTATCACCTGATTTTTTTTTATCAAAGGCTTACCCCTCTTACTCTCTTACTATATATCTTGATCAGGTCTTTATATATAATTTTAAATTTTTTACCCCCTCACCCCTAAAAAATCATCTGATTTTTGTCATATTTCTTATTAATTTGTTATTGAATTTCTTTAATATTTTCAATATTGTGAGCATAGTATAGAGCTTTCTATTCATTATTACAGGCATTAAACCAGTCTGCAAGAAGAGTTTGTTTGTTAGGTAAGCATGGAATATTTAGTTGATAGTACTATTAATTTGGTTAATAGTGGAGTTGTGTTGAGTAGATATGGGTAGTTTGTTTTTGAGTGATACTTTGACTTGCCGAATAATATTACCAAGCTTTTTAAAATGTTAATATAATAGTGATACTTTAGGTGAGTAAACATGTTAAAAATTTTGTACTGCAAATTTTTGTTAGGGATATATTGAAGGGCAGCATTAATAATACTAGTTTGTATTTTGTGTCAAGTACATTCAAGAGTTTCTGATATGTCTATATATATGAAGTTTTGTTAGCTCTAAGATTAGAAGAAATTTGATCTGAATATGTTTGCCATTGTTCATTATTCATATTCTTGTAAAAAAAAATCCTTTTATGTGTTTTGGTTGTAGCCCTGTGTTTGCCTATGAAGGTATAAGAAAATGTTCATGAGGAGATTAATATTTTGTGATCACTTCTAGTACTAGTATTAGGGTTATCTGTATCAAATAAAGTTAGGTAATAGAGAATCAAGTGGTTAGCCCAAATATAATCGATGGTACTATGAGATCTGCTGCTTTGACATGTACTAGTTGAAGATAGAGTATGAGTAGCCAAATTGTATATATTGTTGTATTAAAGTATTGAAGTAGTTTGTACTTAATTGAAAGAGAGTGTGAATTGTCTTCAGAAGCATTGAAGTCTTCTAAAACAATAGTTTGTAGATTAGCTATATTCACTTGTTGTATTCATTGTATAATAGTATTTTGTATTTGTAATCTTAATTGAAGATTATCACAAGGTAAGTATACTAAAATAATTCTAAATTTAAAGTCATGTTTGAAAAAAATATCTGTAGCAATTGTATATCCTGGAATGATGAGGATTTTGTGAATATGAGGTTTGATCCAATTATTAATTATAATAGCAGTACCAGCTTTAGAACTATTAGTACAAGACTAGCAATAAGTGAAGTGCTTAGATTTTTGTAGTTTGGTAATAGGATTAGTGTTTGATATTTTAGTTTCAGTAATGCTGATGATATTTAAATTGTTGAAAAAACAAAAGTTCTCTCAGATTTGTTGCTTAAGGTCAGTATTATATTCTCATACATTATGTGTACAGATAGATAAGTTAAGTGCTTGATTGGATCCAGGTCCAGAGTTGCTTGGATGATTGTTAGTGAATTGATTTAAATTAGAGGTTGTTCTAAGAGAAGTTGAAGAAGTAGAGGCGAAGATAGGTGTATTTGTTTGTGATTTTAAGAGAATATTATAGGAATCATATATAGATAGAACATAGTGATTAGGAAGTATTTTAGATTCATGAGGTAAATATACATGTGCTTCTGTTTTGTTACTATTGACAGTAATCAAGAGATAATATGCAAGATGCTTAGCATTGTTTTGTGTAAGATATTGTTTAAAAAAGTTAATAGTTTGTGGTTCTCTCAGTAAAGGAAGTTTGTAATAGGCAAGAAATTTGTTATAGTATATTTTCAAGTTATAGGAGTCTAATAATGTTGGTGATGACTTGGATAAAGATTCTTCTGAAGGATCGCTTGCCATTTTAAGCTCAGTTCTTACAGCTGCAAAGGATTCTATAGTCTGCCTGTACATTTGGTCTAACTATCATTATCTTGGTCCTCTGCGTAAATGGACTTAACCACCTGTCTACTTACATCATTCTCCTCTAAAAATAGTTCACAATAAGTGGTGGACATAGTAATTTTAGAGGTGGTGGCTGCATTTATAAATTTTTCAGAAGAACAAACTATTAAAAAGGATTATATGAAGTTGTTTGTAATGAAGATTGTTGAGTATTGTTGTAATATTCTGTAGATTGGTTGAGGTTGTAAGTTGTACTAGATGTACTAGCCTCATTGTCATTAGCATCAGTCATAGAAATATCACCATCTGGATTAATTAAAATTTCTGAATATTGTTGAGCCCATGGATTGTTTTCTATCAAAGATGTAGGGGTTTTAAGTATATTTGCATAACTTGTAGTAGTATTGTTGTTATTATTTGGAGATGCTGTATCATTAGTAGACTTGGGTATCTATTGCTTAGGTATTGGAGTTTTGGGAGATGTAACTTGAGTTAGTCAGAAAAAATTCAGTTTAATTTGTGGAGTTTTGAAGTTAATCTTAAATTTAGAGTGTATAGTTTTTTCTGCTTCTGGGTAGGCTTTTTCATTGTAGTATTTTCGAACTTCTCATATTGATAATTTGTCAGATTTACAGATATGGTAGTAGATAAGTATCTGAGCAAGAAAATCAGTATTAGCAAGGTTTGAAGCAATTCTATTGATAACTTCATAGGAATGGGAACCATTAAGTTCAACATTAGTAGCTGCAGCATTATACTATATTCATACTTGTACTGTTCAAGGCTGTTCTACTCTCTCATAAGAGAAAGTATAATGTTCAAAATTTATCTGAACTTTACTTCTAACAATCATTTGTGCACTTTTCTGCTCCTATCTTTAGTACTTCATCTAAACCTAGACTTATACAATCCACCTCTATCTACTTCAATTTAGAAAAGACCAATCAAATCCTGCTATTTTCTGTAAACCTACATCTATTACATTCCTATGCAAACTCGTTTATGAAGCAGAAGAAAAATACATGAAACTTAACCAAGTAGACACTGACTATACTCATAAAAGTTATTACTTCTATTACTACTACCATGAATATCTTACTGCTGCAGCTACTAATGTTGAACTTAATGGTTCCCATTCCTATGAAGTTATCAATAGAATTGCTTCAAACCTTGCTAATACTGATTTTCTTGCTCAGATACTTATCTACTACCATATCTGTAAATCTGACAAATTATCAATATGAGAAGTTCGAAAATACTACAATGAAAAAGCCTACCCAGAAGCAGAAAAAACTATACACTCTAAATTTAAGATTAACTTCAAAACTCCACAAATTAAACTGAATTTTTTCTGACTAACTCAAGTTACATCTCCCAAAACTCCAATACCTAAGCAATAGATACCCAAGTCTACTAATGATACAGCATCTCCAAATAATAACAACAATACTACTACAAGTTATGCAAATATACTTAAAACCCCTACATCTTTGATAGAAAACAATCCATGGGCTCAACAATATTCAGAAATTTTAATTAATCCAGATGGTGATATTTCTATGACTGATGCTAATGACAATGAGGCTAGTACATCTAGTACAACTTACAACCTCAACCAATCTACAGAATATTACAACAATACTCAACAATCTTCATTACAAACAACTTCATATAATCCTTTTTAATAGTTTGTTCTTCTGAAAAATTTATAAATGCAGCCACCACCTCTAAAATTACTATGTCCACCACTTATTGTGAACTATTTTTAGAGGAGAATGATGTAAGTAGACAGGTGGTTAAGTCCATTTACGCAGAGGACCAAGATAATGATAGTTAGACCAAATGTACAGGCAGACTATAGAATCCTTTGCAGCTGTAAGAACTGAGCTTAAAATGGCAAGCGATCCTTCAGAAGAATCTTTATCCAAGTCATCACCAACATTATTAGACTCCTATAACTTGAAAATATACTATAACAAATTTCTTGCCTATTACAAACTTCCTTTACTGAGAGAACCACAAACTATTAACTTTTTTAAACAATATCTTACACAAAACAATGCTAAGCATCTTGCATATTATCTCTTGATTACTGTCAATAGTAACAAAACAGAAGCACATGTATATTTACCTCATGAATCTAAAATACTTCCTAATCACTATGTTCTATCTATATATGATTCCTATAATATTCTCTTAAAATCACAAACAAATACACCTATCTTCGCCTCTACTTCTTCAACTTCTCTTAGAACAACCTCTAATTTAAATCAATTCACTAACAATCATCCAAGCAACTCTGGACCTGGATCCAATCAAGCACTTAACTTATCTATCTGTACACATAATGTATGAGAATATAATACTGACCTTAAGCAACAAATCTGAGAGAACTTTTGTTTTTTCAACAATTTAAATATCATCAGCATTACTGAAACTAAAATATCAAACACTAATCCTATTACCAAACTACAAAAATCTAAGCACTTCACTTATTGCTAGTCTTGTACTAATAGTTCTAAAGCTGGTACTGCTATTATAATTAATAATTGGATCAAACCTCATATTCACAAAATCCTCATCATTCCAGGATATACAATTGCTACAGATATTTTTTTCAAACATGACTTTAAATTTAGAATTATTTTAGTATACTTACCTTGTGATAATCTTCAATTAAGATTACAAATACAAAATACTATTATACAATGAATACAACAAGTGAATATAGCTAATCTACAAACTATTGTTTTAGAAGACTTCAATGCTTCTGAAGACAATTCACACTCTCTTTCAATTAAGTACAAACTACTTCAATACTTTAATACAACAATATATACAATTTGGCTACTCATACTCTATCTTCAACTAGTACATGTCAAAGCAGCAGATCTCATAGTACCATCGATTATATTTGGGCTAACCACTTGATTCTCTATTACCTAACTTTATTTGATACAGATAACCCTAATACTAGTACTAGAAGTGATCACAAAATATTAATCTCCTCATGAACATTTTCTTATACCTTCATAGGCAAACACAGGGCTACAACCAAAACACATAAAAGGATTTTTTTTTACAAGAATATGAATAATGAACAATGGCAAACATATTCAGATCAAATTTCTTCTAATCTTAGAGCTAACAAAACTTCATATATATAGACATATCAGAAACTCTTGAATGTACTTGACACAAAATACAAACTAGTATTATTAATGCTGCCCTTCAATATATCCCTAACAAAAATTTGCAGTACAAAATTTTTAACATGTTTACTCACCTAAAGTATCACTATTATATTAACATTTTAAAAAGCTTGGTAATATTATTCGGCAAGTCAAAGTATCACTCAAAAACAAACTACCCATATCTACTCAACACAACTCCACTATTAACCAAATTAATAGTACTATCAACTAAATATTCCATGCTTACCTAACAAACAAACTCTTCTTGCAGACTGGTTTAATGCCTGTAATAATGAATAGAAAGCTCTATACTATGCTCACAATATTGAAAATATTAAAGAAATTCAATAACAAATTAATAAGAAATATGACAAAAATCAGATGATTTTTTAGGGGTGAGGGGGTAAAAAATTTAAAATTATATATAAAGACCTGATCAAGATATATAGTAAGAGAGTAAGAGGGGTAAGCCTTTGATAAAAAAAAATCAGGTGATAAATGATACTGCTCTAACAATATTTCTAAAAGATATAACAAACTTCTATCTAATCTCAAATCTATGATTAATAATATATTAAAACATCACAAAGACCCTGTTAGATTTGATAATATTAAAACAGAAGATGACATCATTACAGATACACAAAAAATTAAATTACATATTCAACAACACTTTGATAAATAGACAAATTATCAAAATATTAATCAACAAATATTTAGCTCTATATAGCAAAATGAATATAAACCCAAAAACAATATCCAAACTGAATGGTATAATAGTACTCTTAATAAATTCTCTTTAGAAGAAGTTTCTACTACTCTGTCACAACTTCCTAACAACAAAGCATGTGGCCCCTCTAGAATTAGCTACAAAATACTTAAACACACTAGCCTTCCCTTTCTTTAGACAATTACTGCTTTACTTAACAGATGTATAATCTCTAACTCAATTTCTAAACAATAGAAAGAGGGAAGAATATTTCCAATCTTCAAAAAACCTATTTTTGATGGTGATCTATCTAATACCAAACCTATTAGCCTTTTAGAACATATTAAAAAACTATATACCAAACTTCTAACTAATCGTTTAAACTATATATTTACCAAACACTCAATCCTTTCTCCTTATAACTATATTGCTCTTCCAGACAACTGCACTGCAATCCCTATTCATATACTCAACAATATAACCAAAAAAGCTTTTTGTAATTCAAAAGAGCTTTGGCTTCTATCTCAGAATATGAGCAAAGCCTATGACTCAGTTAATATCGATCTATTTAAGCTATCTCTTTAACATATTAATATATCACCTAAACTTATTACTATACTCACCAACCTTCTATTAAATCACCACAATAAAGTTATTACTAATCTTGGACTCACCAACTTATATACTGTCAAAAATGGCATAGATCAAAGAAAAACTATTACTTCTCTTTTTTGAAAAATTTATTATGATCCTCTTATTCATAAAATTTCTTCACACTTTACTAGATATACATTATCTACCTCATGGTTAACTAGCTTACAACTACAAACTAGCCAGCATCTTCAAACCTCCATTTCAGTTCTTGCATATATAGATGACATATTATAGATAGCCCAATCTAAAGAACAAATGACCCAAATCACTCTAATAGCCTTATCTTTTTACTAAATAGCAGATATACAAATTAATCCAACAAAATTAATATTGACTACCAATGCCAAATCTCTCTCTTCTATTTCTTTTATCAACTTAACAATTCAGCCTATCTCAGCTAGCTAACCTTTCAAATTTTTGGGGTGCTAGTTTACTCTTAACAACAAACAATCAGAACAGATTAGACTTATCCAAGATGAAACCTTTTAACTAACCTTTATTGCTGGTACAAAAAGAATTACAAACAAACAAATTGCATACATCATTAATACTGTTATCATTCCTAAATTAGAATACAGAATCTACAATATAGTTCTTTCACATACTATATGTAATAATATCTTATCCAAATACCTTACTATAGCTAAACACAAATCTCATCTTGCAAAATTAATTCCTAATAGCACTATATTTAGCCTATATCTATACAACATTTGAAATATCTGGGATATTCAATTACAGTACCATATAATCAATTTTCTTCAACGTATCAACAATTCTTACCTTTTAGGAACAACTCGTATTAGATTACAGCAACTACAAAATAACTTGTGGTCAACTATTAATATACTTCAACATCCACAACCTATAATAAATGGTCCAAACAGATTTACACTTAACTTTAAAATTATCTAGCTCCTTATACATCTCAAATTATCTGTAACAGCAAATTCTAATATCTTATGGCCTCATACAATTCAACACAACTTATAGCTACTAGAGAAGATACTTATAACAAATACCAAGTATACAATTTTTAAGTGTCAACTCAAAAAACTTAAGCTACTTTATCTCGAGCAATTATGTATAGCTAATAATACTATGCTATTAAAATGGCAACATCTCTCTTCTAGACTTTTATATTTACCAAAAGGAAAAGAACCTTTATGGTTCCAAACACTTGAAAGTATAGTTCTTAAAAACACATACCAACCTCTTTATATATACAGTTTCAACAACAGGGTGTTAACATTTTCACTTATAATACCTATAATATGCCTAAAAGATTTAAACCATGGCTATTTTCCTTTAATGATAATGAAATTATTATTGGCAAAATCTGTACACACCTTACAGATTCTAACAAAATTTTTATTACTCATTGGCAAACAAATATTAATACCGATAATGCTGAGTATTACCCACTTCCATTAATCAACTGCAACCCATATTCTGGTTGCTATCTCAACTCTAACAGAATAATTTCAGCCTGTACAATTAACATATCAGCTATCATATCTATATAATTTTTTGGCAAAACCTCTTATAATTCTCTTAAATTTAATGCCAACTATATGGACCTTATTTTTCCACAGCGATTAAATATCAAATTCTACCCTCCTCATCTTATATACTACAATATATCCCTATTTTTTAC
>CAJVQC010001221.1:0-10577 GCA_910592285.1 Racocetra persica
TTTAAATATATATACAATATATTATAGCATACTGTAAAATAAACTTATAATTAAATAAAAGAAGATAGCTAAGAGATCACCTTAATACAAAAAAATAAAAATAATTATTTATATAGTTTAAACTTAATTTTTACTAAATTAACTATATTTAAACTTCTAATAAAAGTTGTAAAAAATGTTTATATAATTCTAATACTAATAAAATTATCAAATTTAATTAAGTAAATCAAAATATATTTATATTTTATATTTTATAATTATAAAATTTTAAATATAAGAGATGTAATAATATAGTAAAATAATTAAGTTATTACTCTCTAAGCAGTATATTAAGAGTTTGAACCTTATTAATGACAAAAATTCAAAAATTTTGCTTATATTATAGTTAATTATATTTAGTTGATTAGTTAAGATAAGATATCTGTAACTACAGTTATATTAGCAAAATTAGAAGGTCTAAGATATTTGTATAACAGAAATATTATATAAAAGAATACAAACTGGTAATAGATAATACAAATAAAAATAAACCTCTAGGTTATATAAATCTAGAGAACTATGAATATAAAAGCTTGCTTGGCAAGATCTGAATAAAGAGTAATACAAATTTTTAATAAAGTTATTATAAAGATTAGATTTAGAAAATAGAATTTATGTAAACTAAACTAAACAAGAGACAAAATATTAAAAACTATCTATACTAACTAGTCTACTACAAATAGATAAAAAACTAGACATCTAGCTATAGAGCTTTTAAAAAGTTGTAATAATAGTACAAGACCTACTAGCCACTTTAAAAAACTAACTACAAGTACAAGTTCTTGACCTTAATATATATAAGTTATTGAAATCTAGATTAGCTATATATGGGATACAAAGATTTTAGCAAATTTGTCTTTAAGAATAAAGAACTTCGGAATTTTTAAAAGAGTTTGTTTTAAAATTCTAAGTTAAATATATGAAAATAAGAGGTATAGTATTTTTTGCTTGGTTTGTAAAATACTTTATATATATACAGAGAGTTTAAATAAATAATTTCTAGTTAGATTATAAATATGGCTACTAGTATAAAACTTAATAATAAGTAAATTACTTAAAGAAACAACTAAAAATTATGTATAACTAGTATATATTCTCCAATATATATATTGTATAGACAGTTTTAAAAAAGATAATTAATTGTATAGTTGTAAATTAATTTAATATGGTCTAGTACAAAAAGATTTGTATCTTAAACTTTAAAATTAAATTTGTTTATATATAAAATTTTTAAATTTTAATAATTTATTTATAATTTTTTATACTAGATAAAGTAGATTCTGAGCTATCTTTTAATATATTTTTTATTATATTTATAAATATTTTGTTAAATAAAATATTTTTAATAAATTTAATTTTTTAAAAAAAATTAAAATTTTTTAAAAAATTTTAGATTTTAAACATTTTTGCAAGCTATATACAACTTTACAAGTTTGTATTATACAAGTATATAGTTATATATATAATGAATATATAGCTTAATTGAATTGGTAGTTGTTAAAAAATTAATTTTTAAAATTTAATAGCCAAGTTACTTAGTAGTATAAAAATTATACAAAAATTATTATATAATTTGTACAACTTTTGTACTATTTAATAACTTAGCTATTAAACTTTAAAAATTAATTTCTCAACAACTACTAATTCAATTAAACTAAAATTTTAACTATATATTAGAGTTGCTAGTAAAACTAAATTATATTAATAAACCTAGTGACTATCTAAAATCTGATTAGCATTAAGTGCAATAGCCAATCAATTTTTAGATAGTTACTAGTTTCACTAGCACAATTTAGTTTTACCAGCAACTCTACTATATATTTAGCATATATATAACTATATACTTAATTAATATACAATATTGTATATAGCTTGTAAAAATGCTTAAAATTTAAATTTTTTAAAAAATTTTAATTTATTTTAAAAATTGAATTTATTAAAAAATTTTTTACTTAACAAAATATTTATAAAAAAATATTATTAAAAGATAGCTTAGAACCTACTTTATCTGATATAAAAAAATTATAAATAAATTATTAAAATTTAAAAAATTTTATATATAAACAAAATTAATTTTAAGGTCTGAAATACAAATCTTTTTGTATTAGACTATAATTAAATAAAAGCAAGTAGTCAAAAAGCTATATTAATACCAAAAAATATATATATAAACTAATAAATCAATTATAAAATTATAATAATAGACAATTCATCTATTATTTAAAGAAGATTTATAAATTTTATAAGTAAATTTTATTATTGATAAAAATACTATATCTAAAATTTTTTATATATTAAATTAATTATTTTTAGGCTTCTAATTAAAGTTGTAGAGCTTATCAAGATGTATTTAATAGTAGTAAAAATATTAAAATTGGTCTAGTGATTCTTGAAAAATTTTTAAAAATATTTTTTTAATATATAAATTTTTTTTTTTTTTTTTTTTAATATTAAAGTGACCTTATGGTCAGTTGCCTTTATTAGTTTTTATGCTAAGCTAATCAAAATTAGCCACTACTCATTTGGTATATAGTTTTAGAAAGTACAACTAGCCACATGTACAATTTTTGATTATCTATTTAAGTAGTCCACTTGAAGGTTTTACATTATATGCCATATCTATAATCCAACTAGGGGATTATCTATTTAAACCCTTTGCACTACCATATCCTTATGAGGAACCAATACCTGTCATAGAAAGCACTTGACCTAGGGCTAATTTACCCTTGAGGTAAACTTGCTAGAGCTTTTTATACCTACAATCCGGCTAATCTAGACTTTGGTAACTTACGCCGAGTCTGAGAACAAGTACTTGTGAGCCAAGATCGCTACTATTACCTACTTCTGCCCTTGTAGAGTTCACCCAAACCCCAGTACACACTTTATAGATTATCACTGATTTTAATCTCAACAATCCCAAACTACCAATTCAGATAGCTGAAAGGGCTGTGATCTGCTCCTGGTCTTTATGGTTGGGTCCTTTTCCTCCAGTTACTCTTCTGGCAACCTGGTTGGTGGAGTGCCTTGCCAAACACTTCAGTTTCGTTCAGTTTTGCCAGTTTTCTCAGTAACAATCCTTTATGTAGTACTATCAAAGATCTGTGCTACCTCTCTACTCAGGTTTTGCCAAGCATATTCTATCATCCTTCCCGGTTTCCTGAATTTATAATGATCTGAAGGCTTATTCGTATAACTCATGTATCACACAAATACTCCATGATCTCCAAATCCTGTTGGTGCTACTAGAGGTACAGAGATCTTGTTCTAACTATTAATCAGATGGCAATAACATCGTACAGGTAGAATTTTTTGAAATTTGTCACCAGTGGGTTTCGAACCCCTATCTAGCCAACAATTCACTTGGGGTGCAATAACTTAACTACTTCACTAAGTCACCACACTCTTTATATAAAATTTTTTTAAAGAAATCTGATTTTTTTATATATTAATAAAATATTTTTAAAAATGTCTTAAGAACTACTAAGCTAATTTTAATATTCTTATTATTAATAAATATATTTTAATAAACTCTACAATTTTAATTAAAAGCTCAAGAATAATTTACTTATATCAGAAAAATTTTTAAGAGATAGGTAATGATTATAATCAAGAACATCAATATATATTGATAGCAAATAATCAATTATAATTGACAGGGAGACTATATATCAATTTGTAATACTATCGATTATAATCTATTATAGACATATAATGATTATTATCATTATAATTGATAGAATAAAAAATTAATTAATATTGATATTTTTAGCAAAACTTTAAAGATGAATATCTCAATAACTAGTAATTCAAATTAGCCCAAATTTTTACCACAATTAGATATAATAAATATCTATAAATTACTAATATTTTATTTGATTTGGCTTATTAGTTCTAGAGAAATCGCTTGTATATATTAGTCAATTTTTTTAAAAATATTAACTATTGTATACAAGCAATTTCTCAAGAACTACTAAGCCAAATCAAATGAAACTTTAATATTTTATAGATGTATATCATATTTAATTGTAGTAAAAATTTGAGTCAAGGGTTTGGATTCTATAGCTTATTGGTTAAGATCCCAAACCCCCACAGACAAGGTTAACGGTTCGAGTCAGGCGAAAGCAAATTAAAATAATTTGTTTCTGTAACCTATAGGGCTATAATCAGATACGAAGCCCTGTAGAAAGTCTAAATGCAGTACGAAACCAGAATAAGAAGTTCTCAGAAAGAGACCAGGTTGTGAAGTGAAGGCATTATGTGTGATAGTGGTATCACAGAAGGTCTAGGCAGTAGAAGATCGCATGTGTAAATCCTCTGGTTGGGTGACTCAGAGACAATACCAATATCCTATCACCTCTATATTTGGCAATACCAATATCCCTACACCCAACTTGTAGGGTACTTGCTTGGAAGGATAATCAATGAATTGTGTACATAAATCCTAATGTAGAATGGCATTAGATATTTGCTTGAAAGGGTGATACTATACTACCAAAACTGGAGTAATGAGAGAAGAGGTGATACACAACTATGGGCTGTGTAAAGGATCATATCTTAACTAGAATTAGAAGTACCTCTGGTACCGGTAGAATGACTATAGAAGGCTACTCGGCGTAGAGAATGTAACCTACTCTGTACGTTTAAAGGTACCAATTTGAAGCTCTGGTCATACCTATATAGAAGTTTATGATAAAAAAGAGTTGGAATTTACTAATATTAATGCAACACCAACTAGAAATAGCTAGCTGAAAGTGATTCAGCTTGCTACTTAAGTAATTTCATAGTGTTAGGCTAGTCTTTAACAAGATAGGTCATTAAAGCAGAATTACAAAAATAGCCAATGGCTGAGAGTGTGTAGCCTTGAGTTGCTGTACAACTTAAGAGGTCCTCACGAACTATAATCCTAATGAATACTATATAAGGGAGTACTTAGAGGATAGTAAGAAATACACTGTATCAGATAACTTAAGAAACGCTAAGACCTGGGGACGGCAAACCGGGTAGTAGCAGCAGAGACCTGGCTTGAGATACGAGACTAGTATACCTAGAGATACAAGTAGGAGGTTTGGAGCATTCATGTAATATAAGTTGCATGAAGGAATGCAAGCTAGCAAAAACTAAGCAGTGCAAACCTATAATAAGTCCCCTTTCCAATATGTGATACTAATGCTTCTCATGTGGGACTATCAGTAGCAGCAGATACCTGGCTTGAGAAACGTAGACGAGAGGCCACCTATTAGAAGGAGTATACCAGTTTAGAAAATACTTTAAATAATAGACACACCAAATTGGGAGGCTATTAAGGACCGGTTACCTGAATAAACCAATTTGGAAGTTACCAAGGTTTGACAGTGAGACATAGGGTAAATGCGGTGGGTAACTAGATATAGTTTGAATACAAATCTAGGTATAACCCAATATATAGTAGGAATGTAGCATACTCTGGTAGGTTTAGGTCGTAGATAAAATTGTCTAAGCCAGTATTCTTAAGATTATATATAGCTATATAAGGCAAAAACTTGACACATCTAATAAAGATATGAGGCAAGACCTCATCTTAATACTGAAAAAAAAAAAAAATTTAGACCAATTTGAATTACTAATTATTGAGATATTTATCTTTAAAGTTTTACTAAAAATATCAAATTTTTTAAATTATCAATATTAATCGATTTTTTACTCTATCAATTATAATTGATAATAATTATTATATATCAATTAAATCACTCAGATATGTATCAATATTTAGCATTTAAAAAATTTTCCTGATGTAGTAAGAAAAAAAGTTTTAAATATAGTATATTTATATTTATTATTTGAAGATTTTATATATAGAAAAAATCTAGTTATTGCTAGTAGTAACACAGTGACAATTATAATTGGCTAATCATATTATGTAACAGAATCAAAACAAATAATAAGAGCAGTATCATTTATCACCTGATTATTTTTTATCAGAAGCTTATCCCTCCTCCCCTTTTTAATATAAAAAAAATCAGATTCTTATATATAATTTTAACTTTTTTTACTTATTCTCCCACTCTAAAAAATCACCTGATTTTTGTCATGTGATCTCATAGCATGATTGGCCAATTGCCATTGTTATCATATTACCACTAGCGACAAATAAATTCACTCTTATATATAATTTATATATAAATTTTGTATAACCTGTATTATAACTCTTCAGATAATTAATAAATTATTTATTAAATTAGTAACTATAGAACTTACAAGAAATAATTTACAAGTTTTATTAGCTTATTATTTTTAAAAAAAAAATTGTTAAAAAATAGTAGTTTTAATTTACTCTTTCAAAAATCAATATATATATATATATAATAGTTAAGAAAATATTATTTATTAACTAAATATATAATTAACTGTTCTAAAATTCTAGAGTTTTTTTTTTTATGATTTAAAGAGAGACTTTATGTCTCATAATTTTTATTAAATACTAATTTATCAATTATTATATAGGGGATATTATATTTTACATATTAATAAAACTACAATTAGCCACATATACAACTTTAATTATTGTCTATTTAAAAGCTTTGCCTGCAAACAGTTTTGTACATTTTCAATATCTGAGCTAAATTTGGCAAACCAGACATTTTTAGATATTGTCTAATATCTGAGTTCAAATTTTGTCCAAATAAATCTATTGTTATTTGGATAATATCTAAGTAATATATCTCAAACTTGAATACTTGAACTCAGATATTTTTAGATATATCTGAGTTTATAATATAAATTAATTGTTCATTATTATGATAATATTAATATTAATTTATTTAAACTTTATTGCTCTACAGATTGATATAAATAACAAACTAAACTATCGATTATACAATAATACTCTAAAATCTTGCATAACAAATATGACTATTGATAATACTATAATTCTTTACAATTTGCATAATAAATTTAACTATTAATTAGTCTCATTATGCTATAATAATAACGAAATTATATTTTTGTAAGCTGATATTAGAATGCTGGTTTTAAAACCAATAAAATAAAACCTAAAGAAAAAAGGAATTTAGAAAAAAAAAAAGATAAAAATGAAGAGAAAATCTAGTACTTATTTCATCTAAAGCTAGTTATTGACTCTAAAAACCAATAAATGAAACCTGAAATAAAATCTAAAAAATAAAAAAGTCAGCAAGAAAAAAAATAAAAAAAATATCAATATTTATCATATTTATAGCCTAGTTCTTGATTCTAAAACCAATAAAATGAAATCTGAAGCAAACCTGAAGTAAAACCTGAAGCAAACCTGAAATGAAACCTAAAGCAAATCTAAAAAGAAAAATAAAGTTAGCAAGAAAAAAAAATAAAGAAAAAACAAAAAGAAGATCAATACTTATTTAAAGCCTAGTTTCTAATTTCAAAATCAATGAAGTGAAATCTAAAAGAAATCTGAAGCAAAACCTGAAGAGAACTTAAGAAGAAAAAAAATAGTTAGCAAAAAAAAAAAGCTAAAGAACAAAAGAAAGCCAGTACTTATCTTATTTAAAGCTCAGTTCCTGATCTTAAAACCAATATGAAGAAAACCTAAAGTGAAATCTAAAGTAAACCTAAAGAGAAAAAAAGTTAGTGAGAAAAAAAAGCTAAAAAGCCAAGAGAAGACCAGTATTTATCTTATATAAAACCCAGTTTTCAATTTCAAAATTAATGAAATGAAATATAAAGAAACCTGAATGAAACTAAAGAAAAACAAGTTAGCAAGAAAAAAAAGAATAAAAGAAAAAACAAAGAGAAGACTAATACTTATTTTATTTAAAATCTGGTCTTAATTCTGAAACTAATGAAGTAAAATATAAAGAAAATCTAAAGAGAAAAAAAAAAAGTTAGCAAAAAAAAGACTAAAAAATAAAAGAAATACTAATACTTATCTTATATAAAGCCTAGTTTCTAATCTCAAAACCTAAAGAAAACCTGAAGCAAACCTAAAGAGAAAAAAAATTAGCAAGAAAAAAAATACTAAAAAAAGAACAAAAAGAAAACCAGTACTTATCTTATTTATAGCCCAGTTCTTGATTTCAAAACCAATGTGAAAAAAACTGAAGTAAACCTGAAACAATTTAAAAAAAAAAAGTTAACAAAAAAAAGCTAAAAACTAAAGAAAAAACCAGTACTTATATAAAGCCTAGTTCTCATACAACTCTTTTTGATGATCGTTTGGTCAACAACAAAACAAACCGAACTACAAAAAAATGATATAGGAAAGTAACAAAGTAGATATCTAAATATTCCTAGTACTATACAAATATACTTGCTGTTGATGAAACTTTATATATATGAAATACTGAGAAGCAGGCATATAAACAACAAGTAGGCTGTGCCTTTAGATCAAGCTTTTAGTGAACTCCATTACACTTTTAATATCCAAACCAAAAGAATATTTTGGAAGCAACATCACTGTAGGTCTCTGGACAGAAATACTAAGTAGAAACTGAGGAACTGGACTATATAGCTGTAACTCTTACAAGAAGAACCTTATATACTCTTGTTGGTCTACTATTTTTTTGAGAATTTTTTGTAAAAAGTGGACATTTTAGTTTACTCCCTCCAAAAGATCGATATCATGTGCACCAAAACAATCAGTATTGTTTACTTTCTAAATCGGTATAACAGAACAACAAATATATCAAGGCATATGCCTCAAATACAACAAGCTGATAAACAATACTCTGAAACTAGAATTGAATATTGACTCCCTATGATTAAGGTTGAAAAAATATTTTTCTACTAGTTTTGAGCTTTCATATAATCTTTAGATAAAGTTAGAGTAGGGACTATTTTATTTATTAGTATATAATTTTTACAAGTTTTTCATAAACTTATAATAGTGATCATTAGAATAGACAAATTTTTTTTTTTTTTTCGATATTTCCTTATCACCTTCTTTTCTTTTTCTTGTTTGTATCTTTTATTATATCTTCTATACCTCTGTTTTATTTTTTCTTTTGTGTTTGTGCTTTCGTTAATTTGGCTTTTTTGATGAAGTAATGTAGCTGCTAGAGCTAAGGATCAGAGGATTTATATTCTCAGTAAGTTGAGGATCCAATGTGAAGCCAATTGCTGCTAGGTGGGTCATTCTCTGAGTTTAACTTGAGTTGCATAGAATTTAGTATAGAAAATTGTATCTCCTTGTTGATATGAATTCTGTTACTTCTGAATAAAGAGTAATAGACAGGACTGCTAAATTGAAAAAAAATATAAAGCCTAGTTTTCTATTCCAAAATTAATAAAGCGAAATATGAAGAAAACCTGAACAAAACTAAAGAAAAAAAAGTTAGTAAGAAAAAAAGTTAAAGAAAAGACAAAGAGAAAATCAGTACTTATCTAATTTAAAACCTAGTTCCTGATTCTGAAACCAATAAAGTGAAATGTAAAAAAAACCTGAAGTGAAACCTAAAGAAAAAAAGTTAGCAAGAAAAAAAACTAAAGAAAAACAAAAAAAAATAGTACTTATCTTATGTAAAGCCTAGTTCTCAATTCTAAAATTAATAAAGTAAATCTGAAGAGAAAAAACCATTAACAAAAAAAAAGCTAAAAAAACAAAAAGAAGACCAATAATTATCTAAAACCTAGTTCTCAATTCCAAAACCAATAAAACAAAATATCAAAGAAACCTGAAGCAAAACCTAAAGAAAAAAAGTTAGCAAGAAAAAAAATTCAAAGAAAAACAAAAAAAGCAGTATTTATCTTATATAAAGTCTAGTTTCCAATTCTGAAATCAATAGAGTGAAACTTAAAAAGAAAAAAAAGTTAACAAGAAGAAAAACTAAAGAAAAAACAAAAAGAAAACAGTATTTAAAAACCTGTTCTCAATCCTGAAACCAATAAAGTGAAGTATAAAAAAAACTTGAAATGAAACCTAAAATGAAAAAAAAAGCTATAAAACAAAAATAAGACCAGTATATATCTTATTTAAAGTGATTCCTGAAGTGAAACCTAAAAGAAAAATAATTTATTTGCAAAAAAAAAATTATTATATAACAATATTTGCTCATATGCTATTTTTACTATTTTTATAAATAAGCTTTCTAGATCAAATATATATAGTACAAGATATAATATTACATATAAATATAATTAGTTATTTTATATATTGAAAGTTAGATTTGTCTAGTAGACAAACTTGTTTGTCTAAGTTTGAGTCTGATTCAAGTCTAGTCTAGTCCAAGTTTGAGTTTGGTTTGAGTAATAATACTGCTTGTAAATTATCTACTAATTGCTATAACTGAAACCTGCCTGTAAGTTCTTTATTTAAAGTCTCTTATTTTTAATATTTTTTTGTAATATCAGACTTAATTTGATTTAATCAGGGCTTAGAGCTACTTTACTTTTGAAGTAATTCTTTACTATAACAGAAATAGATCCTATATCTATATTGGTTTAAATTCTTGTACTAGAGGTGATTCTATAATATTAGACCAATCCTTTTTCACAAATATTGATAATATTCTTTACTTTTCTTACTATAGTAATGCTTATTCTTTGCTATACTAGTTTTCTTTCAAGAA
>CAJVQC010001222.1:0-10576 GCA_910592285.1 Racocetra persica
TTAACTATATTTTATAGTTTTAGTAATATATTTATACAATTTAGATATATATCTAGATTTGTATAAATATGACAAATCCAGATAAGCCATAGCTTACCTAGTCGATTTATATCATTCTAGATGAACCATAGCTACTCTAGTAGGTTTAAATCACAGATAAAGTAGTCTGAGCTTCTATTCTTGCTATTCTTTGAATATGGAGTTTATATGTAATTTCTTTCTGTAAAGAAGTTTAAATAAATTTTAATAAAGTTAGAAATATGGCTTTATCTTGAATATAAAAAAAAAAATAAAATAAAAGCATGTAAGCCATATTAGTTAATACAAATTTACAATAAGTTTTAATACTATATAAAGCCAAAGAATTAAAGTTATAGATACCTGCTTTGCAAGATCTAAGTAGAAAGATAGTACAAACTTTTGACAGTATTATATAAAGGATTATTATTATAAAAACTAGAAAATAAACAGAACCAAAATATATAGCAAGACACCTCACCAACTAGATCACTGAGGCCAGAAAAAAAGAATCTTGTTTAGTTGCAAATACCAAAAGACTAGTAATCTATAGATGAAAGTTCTTCTCAAGCTATCTGAATTAGAAGTTTAAAATAGTTAAACTAGAAAATTAAACAAAATCAAGTATATAAAGAAGCACTCTACTAACCAGGCTACTAAAACTAAAGAAAAAAGATCAGCTTAATTGCAAATATCAGGAGACTAGTAATTTACAGGTGAAAGTTTCTTCCAAACTATTTGAATTAGTAGTTTGAGATTCAGTAAATACTTCTAATAGTCTGTAAAGTATATACTAAAGTTTAGATAAACTCTACAAGAGCAGAAGTAGGTAATATTAGTGGTTTTGGCTTGCAAGTACTTGTTTTTAAATTATCAAAGTTTAGATTAACTAGATTGTGGGTACAGAAAGTTCTAGCAGATTTACTCTGAAAATAAAATTATTCTAAAGTTATAACAAATATTAGTTTGAGATTTTATATATAAAAATATATATATAGTTAATATGGGTCTGATATTATAAAAGTAATTTATTAAATATAAATAAAAAGTATTGACTAAAAAGGTTATATTAATATCGAAATAAAAATTTTTACTTACTTATTCTAATAGTTGATAGCCAATTTGTTTCTTTGTTTATAATTTGGACAATAAGTATACAAAAAATTTATAATTTTTGTTATCAGTATTTTTATTCTGGCTCTAAACATTAATGATGCTGCCCGAAATTTAGTAGTTTCGAATTAGCCGAAACCGAAACTAGTTTTACCAGTTTTGGTTATAATTTATTTTTTTAAAACTAGCCTAAAATTCAAAACTATACTAAAAGTCAAAAACTATTCTAAAAGCTCAAAACTCTATTAGAAGATTAAACTATATTATATATTCGAAACTACATTAAAATTATAAAACTATACTAAAAGCCCGAAACTATTAAAATAATAAAGCTCATATAAAGTATAATAATAACAATATTATTCTATAATTGTCTAGAGCAAAGTAGAGGATATTCTGTTTTTACAACACTGTTTGATCGATAGTCTCATGTATATCAGTCTGTTTGTTTCTGCTTACCTGATTGGCTACTACTCACTTATTGATGCTTATTGATACTTATATATTACATGATTGTTATATTTTTTGATCGTATTGTTACACTTTTTTAATCGTTACCTTGCAATACAAGAACAACTTTTATTTATGCACTTTAAAGTAATTAATTTTTTATTGAATAGCACTATGCAATTGTGTTAGTCTTTTTATATAGTAGGCTTTAACAATCATGATACTAATTTAGTTAGATACTTATTTATACCAAAAAAAGAAAAGGCATAATTCATTTCATCGGTTACCAAAAACTTACTATTTATTCTTATTTTTTTTTATATAAGAATCTTCAGATATTCTTCTTCCAAATTCTAGGCTTCTTCTATTTCTAGTTCCAAATTCTTAGACTCCAGATGTCACAGAGATTTTTGTTAACACTTAACAGTTGCATCATAATTATACGGTAGGAATATCCATGATTATATTTTATATTGTAATAATTTGATTATAGATTATTACTATATTTTTCTGATTAATGATGTATTATAACTAAATTGAGTATAGAATAGAATACTGTAATATATAAAAGTAGTCTTTTATTAATAAAATAGGAATATAGTGTAAAGGAACAAGTTGGTTATATATATAATCTGAATATCTTTAATGATTATAATCTCTTTAATTTCCAACTATCATTAAACCTGAATTTTTTAATAAAGTATTTATCCTGCATAATCTATGCAGTGCCCATAACTAATCTGGCATTACAGGTTGTATCTTTCATTGATTACGGTACAATTCCTATTTGCTGACTAGTCACTTACCTGACATCACGAGAGTGACAAATTGCTAAAAATATATATCTACAGCTAATTAAATACTAACCCTAACTCTATGTAATGTCAAGTAAGTGATCTATTGAGTAAATAGCTTTCGGGAAATTAAGTAACAACCTATAAATAAAATTAATTGCTTCTAGTTGAGTATTACATAATTAAAGAATAAATTTTTTAATATTTATTTAAATTTGTAAAACATACAAGTTATATCTCGTTTTATCTGTTTTATTTATAGTTTTACCTATATTATTATTTGCTTTTGATTATCAAGCTGTATATTACATCACATAAACTTTCTATTTTAGTTATTTAATATGAAAAAAATAAGACTATTATTATAATTGTTTACTTTATTGCTATTAATATTTTAATTAGTGTTAGCAAAATAAATTGGAACTGATCTATGAAATACTAAATTGAAAAGAATGGCTTATACATATTCAATAGCATATATCTGCAACTTCTTATATTCAGATATCTTTAGATTTATTTTTAAGCATTTTTGAATTTAGTAAATTGTACATTTATCAAGAGTTCCCATGTTGATATTAAAAAATATATATAGCTAATATATACATATATGTATTGCCAGTATATGATATATTTAGTACAGGTATCAACTAGAATACTAAAAAAATAGAGAAAAGAATGTGTTAATGAGAAAAAAATTATTTAGTGCTTAAATAGTTTCAAAGCGACCAAATAATCATGTGTAATACATGATCAATTTGACAATAGATTGAAGTCAGATTTTTGAATTGGACCATATTTATTTTATAACATGAATTATTAGTATAGTATTTATTAATTTAAAATCTAAAGTGGTAATCAATAAATGATGTAATAAGGTTGAGTCAAATTTGTATTTGTAAGCAAGAGAAAAATTTAAAAACTAATAAATGCTTTTTTTTCAAAACTAATACTTATCTGGTTATGCCAAATCCCTGATTAAGTATGTAGATAATGATAAACTAATATTGATACTGTGTGAATAGTACATGAATTTAAATAAGCATATACATACGTACATATATGAATATGTGTAATTTATTTAGTTGCTTAATTTGGAGCTATATAATTGCTAATAATTTGGTGTCTTACATAAAATCCTATATTTTGTGATAACTTGGCCTACCTTATATAGTGGGGGCCAATACGAATTCAACTAATAATGGTAAGATTCAAGCATAATTATGTTTGCTATTCCTAAAATTAGTTTATATATCAATTGCACTAATATTATTTATTAATAGATTATTCATTAGATATTTATTCTTCGCATAATTTATCTTCATATAATATCTTTAACTTATGCAAAATAGTTTTAAATTACCTTTTTAGACACTTTATTTTTATATATATATATATATTTTTTATTTAAGTTGATTTATTTTTGTATAAGCTACTTTTAATGGCTTCTCAAAATTTATCTTCTGTAACTTTAATGACTTCATATGATTCATCTTTAATGGCTTCGTATTATTTATCTGATAAAGAAGCTAAAAGAGAAACTGAAAATGAAACACGTTCAAAACATCCTGGAGGAAGACCGCCAGATCCTGTTTGGAAGCATTTTGTTGCAACTCCATTAAAATCACCTGGCCATTTTTCTGCACAATGTAAATATTGCGCTACTCAATTTAACCGTAGGTGTCTAAATGAGCTTGTGGTGCATCTCACAAAAGAATGTGAAGATGAAAGCCTTGATAATGAAACAAGAAGCAAATATCTTGAGATTGCAATTCAGAGACAACTATCAAAAGAACAAGCTAGTTCAAAAAATCAATCCAAAAAACAAAAAATAAGTATTAATGATTATTGGGAAAATGAAAATTAATTTTTGGCAAGTCCTAAAAAGGAAACAATTGATTGTATAATTATTAAAGCCTTTGCTATATATAAACTTCCATTCTCTGTAATTGAGAATCTATGATTTATCGATATACTTAAATCTTTACGATCTTCATATGTACCACCTATTCATGAGTATCTTGCTAATACATTATTAAATGAAGAAGTGATTAAAATTAATTGAGAGACTGAGAAATACTTAAAAACTGCAAATAATTTGATACTTGGTAATTAGCTTTAATATACTTATACTAGACTTTAACTTATATGTATAATTATATTAAATTTTATTATCCTATTTTAGGATTAGATGGTTGGATAAATTCTTGGAATATTTTGATTTATAATTTTTTAATAATGACTCCTGATCATAAGGAATTCTTATATGCTCTTTGTGATTTGTCTTATGTTAGTTATACAGCAGATTTACTTTTTGATGAGATTGAAAAAATTTTAATTAAGATTGGATCTGAAAAATTTATTAGAGTAATTTCTGATAATGCCTCAACTATTGCTGCTGCACGTAGACAGATTAATCAAAAATACCTTCCATTATCAATCTTCATTGTATTGTTTATTTTGTTAACCTTATTAGTCACGATATTTTAAAATATAAATTACCAGCACGTATTTTAAAATATTGCAATAAAATATGCTGTTTTTTTAAAACTAGTCATTTAGCTAGAAGTTATCTAAAAAAATATATAGATGAATTGAATATTAGTGGAGGTGGATTGAAAATTTTTATAGAAACTAGATGGATATCCGTGTATAAAACAGTTAATTCTGTGTTTAGACTTAAACTTGCATTAGAAAAGGTGATTTTTAATTTATTAATTAGCGTTGCGATACTTATTCTTACATAATATGCTGTAGTGCTAACACTAATTATTTTAATTTATTTTAAGATTTTAAATGATCATCCTAATGCTATTACCAACCAAGATATACAAATAATTTTAAAGTCTCGAGAATTTTTTCATGACGTGAAACAAATATTCAAAATTTTTGCTCCAATTAAAGCTACAATTTTGTGATTAAAAAGAGCAGATTATATAATAGCAGATTGTTTTATTCAATTAGTTCGTTTAATTGTGATTATTTCTTATATGCCAAAAGAAAGAGATATGATTGCCTTTCAAAATCAATGCATAGAAATCGTTAACAATTGTTGGAATAAACTTGAAGCAGATCTATATATTTTAGCATATATGCTGCATCCTGAATATTGAGGTATATATTATTCTATAGTATATTTATATTTTGTTTATTTAATAATTGATTTTTTTTTATAGGCACTGGTTTAAAAAAGGGAATATATACACAAATTACTCTTTATGCTACACAATTATGACAATCAATGGGATACAAAAATAAATTATTCGCACAAACTCTTATCTTCCAAATTATCAAATTTAAGAAAAAAGAATTTCCGTATAATGTTAGATATGATAGCCAAGTGATGACACTTTCTACATAGTGGAGCTTTATTAAAGATAAGTTCGATAACCTTAAAATTTTGGCCAAAAAAATTTTTGCAATAACTTCATATAGTGCATCATGTGAACGTATTTTTTCTATTTTGGGTTAGTTCTATAGTAAAAAAAGACCGATTAGATTTAAAAAATTTAGAATTACTTACTAAAATTCGATATTATAATTTACTTAATACATATAAAGAGCTATCATATAATGTGAAAAACAAAACTGAAGATGAATTAGTAGCAATGATTTAAAGGTCTTATTTGTTTGAGGCGCCCGAGGGTGAAAATGATAAAAGCGAAGACTATGAAGATGAAAATAATAAAGAATCAAATGATGATTTAGTGATTTCTAATCATCAAGTAGTAGTTCTTATTATTAATAATGTTGTAGATTTGCATCATCAAGTATTTAATCAAGTAGGGGATTTGTATGTCTCTAATGAAGATAACAATAATTCTGATGTTGCTATGAATGAAGATTATGAATTTAATTTAGAAGAATTAGTTCAAGATCTTGAATAATATATATATAAAGTCATGATATATATTATATATATATATATATATACTTATAAATAAATAAATTTATATATATTAAATATGCAATTTAAAAATAAAAAAATTATATATTATTTCTTTATAAAAATAAATAAAATATATGTTTATAAACTACTATATAGAAGCATATGTAATTGCATATATGTATCGTATATATTGCATATGTATTGACATAGCATTAAATTTAGATTTCAGATCACCCACTTATTACCAAAGTAAATCAGACCATTTCTAATGAATTAAGTAACCAGTATGACCCAATTAATCTGATTGTCAGCATAAATGGCCAAACTATATTGAATACCAGGAACATAGTAATGAAATTACAAAGTGTATAGTTAACAGACAACTAGAATGGCTAGTGAACAAAATCTGGGATATAATTGGAAAACTAGGTTTTATAAAAAATATTATATTATGCGTATGTACATACATATATATGTTTATTGATGTGTAAAATATATGTGAAACATAAGTTTGTGATCTTGTGTATATTGATTTATTTAGCTATACTTGGTAGAATACCGTTTATAACATTATTTATTGGTAAAGTTATTGAATAAGGTATAAAATATACCATCTAGCATTGTATACAACACTGTGGGTATTATTCAAGTTCTTTTTTTTTTAAATTGAATAGTACTTGAGAGCACTATGTGATGGTTTGGATACTACACTTGGGTGTTTATCATATAAAGAATAGGTGGTAACTAGTACCTTGGTTTTATTGAGAATATAATATTCGTTAGGATACTTAATATAAAGTTAGACTAAATAATTTATTTATAGAGTAACGTTGTGTGGTAATCTTATAAAACTAGAATAATTTTGTTGAGATTAAATTCTTTAAAATCAGGTGTTTATAAATATGTTAGGCGACAAATTTATCCAATGCTAGTAAGGTTGTTGGTTTAGATAGTTTATTCAAAATCTCTAATTATTTTTTTTATACTTTTTTTTTTAGATGAAAAAATAAAACAGTATATACTGTATAAATTTTTAATAGCTAATTTGCTAATTATGCAAATTTACTAGCTGATTTTGGCTAGCATTTTTGTTGCTAATGAATGGTGGCCCTAATGCGTATATAATTTACTATATTCTATAACATGATCTTCAAGACAAAAACTCTATATAATATGTTTCTGGTTTAAGCGTGCAGCTACCCTAATTACTATAGTTAATTTGTCTACTTTAATAATTTATTATCAACCCGGTTTGTCAATTACTTTGCTAACAACTTCCCTTAATTTAGTCAATAGTAATCAAGCTTATATCAAATTTTTAAGCAGCGATTAAGTGAATACATGTATAGTTTCAGAGTTTTATATAGTTTTGGCATTTTACTATAGATTTAAGATTTTAAATAGTTTCAAAATTTCGGTATAGGCTTAGACTTTAATATAGTTTCAAAATTTTTAACAAGTTTTAGAGTTTTAAAAATTAGTTTTGGTTACCTAAAACTAATTTTGGTTTCAGTTATTAACCTAATATAGTTTCGGGCAGCATCATTACTAAACATATTTATAGAATAAATAGTATTGTTTTGAGTATTAGGCTTTATAGTTTCAAAATAGATATGAGAATAAGCTTTTAATTTTTAAAATAAATATATTTGTTGAAGCTTATTGAAAGATCCTGAATATACATGCTGACGAAATTATTTTGGGTTTTGGGATACAAAATTAAAATTTGAAAACGAAATTGTTTTTGACCTATTTTATTTAAAAGACAAAATTTTTTGACACTTTTTTTAAAGAGATGAAATTATAAAGAACATAACTACCTAAATTAGATTTGCTCTTGCATATAAAAAATTCTAAATTGCTTTAATAGAGATGAAATAGGGTTTTTTTAAAAACCTATTTTGGTGGTATGTATAGTTCTGAAGCAAAATTTTTTATATAAATTTTTTTATCTATATTTAGATTTGATCATATTCATTATTATGATATAGATAATATTATATTAGTAAAGAAAATTTAAGCAAATGTTTATTGCTAAACAAGAATATGCTAATTGGTGAAAAGCTTTTAAAAAAGAATAAAAAAATCTTGCAAATCAAATTATTAATAATATATATATTACTAATATTAATAAATAGATTTGTAATTATCTAGCATTTTTGACAAATCACTTTCTTATTTATAAGCATCTCATAAAACAAAAAAAAAGTAACTGTATAATTTTTTAATCAAATTTAATATAACTACTAGTATTTCTTTATTGATATTTTGTCTGTACAAGTTAATACTATTAAACAACTTATAGTATTAATAAGTAATACTGAATAATTAGAAATAGATTATCAAGATACTAATAAAGAAGATTCACAGAAATATAAAGAATTATATACCAAACTTATAAAAGTAACTGAACAAGCACTTGATATTTTTAAAGATCAACAAAATAAAAGAATTTTAGATAGACAAAAAATATTAAAAAAAATTTTAATGTAATAGAACAAATAATATTTGAAATTGCTTCTTACAAACGAAAAAAAATTACTTTGTATATTTAAAAATTATTTACATAATACTTTATTTTTAATTAAGTCAATAATAATTTATTTGATTTAAAATTTTTTTTTAACTATCGGCAGCCTCACCAGTATCTTTATTAGATCAAAGCATATATATATATATATAATCAACTATCTAAGTTACAGATCTGACATTTCTTGGCTATCCAAGAAGTGCCCAAGAGCAGTCTGCTATACTGGATAAAGCTTTTGTCTATATTAGAGGGCTATACCAAGCTAGCCATTAAAACCATACCAGAATAGCTTCACTCTATTTTCATAAAAATTTTTAACTGACAATAACTAAGATTTTTTTTTTTGTTTTTCCTCCTCTTTAATATTTCTTGTTTCTTTTTTTTTGACTTTTTTCCTAATTTGGTCTTGGTTTGAAATAAACTCCTTTATGAATTCTTGTGCCTGTTTTGTGCTGAGTTTTGGTTCTTTTGCTTCTGGTTTCTTCTTTTTCTTCAGTTTCATATCAATTCCTTCTTTCTTCTTCTATTTGTTAACTGCTAAGCATCTTCATTTCTATATGTTCTTATAGAAAAAATTCTATGCCAGGTTTATCACAGATTCAAAATAATTCTTTGCTTCCTTTAGAGGTTTTATAGTATCGAGAATCTTTCTAAAGTCTTCTCTTGAATTAAGCCTTTAAAGATACCACTTCTTGTTCTGTTTTTGTCTTCTTTTGATGACCCTCAGAACAAGGTCTTAAGATTTATTTTGTCAAGTTGATTTCTTGCCTCTCTTGAAAGATTTGCCCAGGCTAGATTTGTTACAACTTGTTCAGTTTCTTCCTATTTTTCTTCATATTTTTTATATTTAACTAAATGATTCTGGTCTTTTTCTTCATTTTTTCTATACATTATACAAAAAGAATTTTTATATAGGTCTGGTCTTCTGCTGATTAAAGTCTTGAGAACTGGCAATTTCTTGTGAAGACATTTGACCAAAACACCGAAGCGCTTGTTTTTCCTTGGGCTCGTATATTTGATTCTAGATTAGCTTTTAATTTTTCTCCAAAAAATAGACTAATAATATATATTTGCTGCATCTTCTGGTTCTTCCTTCTGTATTGCTAATATTGATCTCCACTTTATACCTATTTGAAAGTCAAGAATTGTCTGTATGAATTGCCTAGTAGAACCTTCTATTAGTAATCCTTCCTAGCACAAAGAAGCATTTGATTCTTGAAGAGGTTTTTTTATAATGCTATCTCTATCTTCTATTTTGGCTCCTTGTTTTGCTAATTTATCTGCTAAATTATTCTACCTATTTTCGCTATGGCCTTTAACTTTTACTAATTCTAATTGAATATTCTTAATTCTAACTATATCAACTATGCTATTTATTAAATTATGATTTTTTTTATTTAAAACCTGTTGTATTTTTTTTTCTTTTCCCTTCCTTCTATACCTTCTATCACTAAAATGCTGCCTGTATAAATTTTAGCTTTCTTTTTTCTTAGGAGAGTGCCATTTATCAGGTGATTAGAGTTTCACTAAGTGGCTGACCCTCTTACCCCACCTGATAATTTTTCTGAGTATTTGATTGGTTAAAATTTAATAATTTATTAGCTAATTTGTGAAATTGGCAATAACTTTTGATCTACTGGTCCGTTTGGAGTGATTTTACTACCAAAATGTTCGTCTCAGTGAGAGGATTCTAACAAGCTCAAAATTGTTAAAATCCAATCACAGGATCCCGAGATCGTTATGATTTTGTGTTATTTTATTAGTAATTTTTAGATTACTATTAAA
>CAJVQC010001223.1:0-10574 GCA_910592285.1 Racocetra persica
CAAGGATAGGCTTTGGGATGCATTCATTGATGCGTTACGTACAACAGCATATTTTGAACCAGATATCACAATGTGATCATCGAGTGTATTAGTACACGCTATTCTATAGTTCATCCGAAAACAATACTTGTAATACTGTAGCCAAAGCTAAATTTATTTAAATTTACTAAAATTTACTATATACTGTTATATTTATATTGTTATAGCAGTACTCAAAATATAGAACAATATTAACAGATATAGAATAGTTTATTTTAATAATAAGATACGTAACATAAATAGATTATATACAGTAGTGCAGATAATACATATTAGATAATTAATTCAATATTTAGAGGAAGGTAAAAATTGTAGAAAAGAGAGAAAATCTTTTTTTATATATCTGTTTAAATAGCATATACCAGTATACAACCATGTGACAAGTGATATATATATACTGATATACAACTATATGGCAGATAGTATACTGTATATTAATATACAACTATATAGCAAGTGATATATACTAGTATATATTTTTTTTCTATTATCAGTAGCTTTGCCAGTATCTTTATTAGATCAAAGCATATATATACATATAGAAACCTCTGTAGCAAAAGGGTGCAATGGGTCAAAAATTTTAAATTTGTAATTTTATAAAAATTGGAAGCTAATTGTTCTAATTCTTCAAAAAATTAAGTTTAAAAAAAATTTTTTTTGGTCTATTACATCTTTTGCTATAGGGTTTTCATATATTAAACTATTTAAATTATAGATCTGATATTTCTTAGCTACTTCTAAAGATGCCCAAGAGTGGTCTGTCATATTGGTTAAGATATTTGTCTACATCAAAAGGTTGCACCAAGCTAGCCAATAAAACTATATTAAAATAGTTTCATTTTATTTATAATAAAATTTTTAACTAACTCAAACTATAAATTTTTTTTCTTTTTTTTCTTCTCTTTACTTTTTTCTGTTTTTTCTTTTTTCTTCACTTTACCCTTGGTTTGGTCTTGGTTTTCAGAAACCTCTCTTGTAATTTTGTATGATTGCTTTGTATTAGTACTTGAGTTTTCTGGTTTCAATTTATTTCTTCTCTTTTGTTTGGTGTTTATACCTTCTTTTCTTTCTATTTATTAATGACTATATATCTTTGTTTTCATATATTTTCATAAAAATAGTTTTATACCAAGTTTACTATAGTCTCTAAATAATTTTTTGCTTCTTTAAGAGATTTTATAATATCAAGAATCTTTTTGAAAATCTTCTTCTGGATTAAACCTTTGAGAATATTAACTTCTGTTTAATTTTTTTCTTCTTTTAATAGTTCTCAAAATAAGGTTTTAGTTAGATTTTATTGTGCTAATTTTTGTTTTTTTTTAGAAAGGACTGCTTAGACTAGATTTGATATAGTTTGCTCTATTTTATTTTATTTTTCTTGTATTTCTTATATTTTGTCAAGTAATCTTAGTTTTTTTTTATTTTTTTACAAATTATATAATGAGAATCCTTATATAGATTTGATCTTCTGCTGATTAAGATCTTTAAAACTGGCAATTTTTCATAGAAACATTTGATCAGTATACTTAGATATTTGTTCTTTTTTAAGCTAGTCATTGACTTCACTTTAGCTTCTAATTTTCCTTTACAAATTGTTCAGTATTGTATTTTGACGAGTTATTTAGTTTTTTTTATATTGTAGATATTGTTCTTTAATCTATATTTGTTTAAAAACTAAAAATTGTCTGTATGAATTGTCTTATAAAGCCTCCTACTGTCAAATCTTTCTAATGCAAAAAAATATTTGATTACTGAGAGTTTTTTTATTATACTATTTTTATTATCTATTTTAGCTTCTAATTTTAATAATATATCTATTCTATTATTCTATTTATTTTCTCTATAGCTCTTAACTTTTATTAGCTCTATTTAAATCTTCTTAATTTTAACTATATTAGCTATACTATCTATTAAATTATAATTTTTTTCATTTAATATTTATTATATTGTTTTTTTTTTTTCTCTTCCTTCTATAATTTTTATTGCTACTGCACTATCTGTATAGATTTTTACTTTTTTTTACTCAATATGATAAGAAGCATGTATTAGATTCTAAGCAATTTATCTTTTGTTAATGATAATCAATTTTTTGTTTTAAAGAAACTCTTATCTATTTTTCTATTTTTATTTTTGTTTATTTGTATCTAGCTAGCCTTCATCCTGTTTGGTTTATTTTGCAAAATATATTGCTACTTCTTAGAGATCTATTAGTATAAAATATTATTTGGTACTGAGAGCTTTTTTTTACTACTGAATTTTTTTAATAAGGTTTTCTTGTATTTTTAAGCTAATATATTACTTTTTAGTGATTTTAATATCCAAGTCATAGTACAAATCTCTTATACTTCTCTTTGCTTAATAGTATTTCTGATACAGAGAGCTATTGTATTGATTTGAATTTTTCTTGATTAATTCTTCCTTTTGTTTGTTTATATATCTTAAAATAGAACTTTGTAGTACTTCTTTTATTAATACTTTATAAGAATTTTTTGTTTTTCTTAATCTAGATTGCATCTGTTATATTTTTTTTAGCTTAGTTGTCAGTATATTTAAATCTTTTTTTGTATTCTAATATTTTATCAAGATTTTTTTCTTTATTCTTTTGAAGGTTCTCTTGATAACTAGATCTCTATTTTCTTTGTTTTTCATATTTTAAACTAGTATCTAGTCTTTTTTTTTACTATCTTTTGCTAATAGATCTGAAAAAACCTAAAGCATTCAAGGGTTCAAGCTTTTTAATTTGAATTTTATATTGATAGTTTTGCTTTCTTTATTTTCTAGCACTGTTCTTTCTATTATTTAAAACTACTTTGTTTTTTTATCTTTATTTAAATTATTTCTAAGAATCTTTAACTGCTATCAAGTTATTAGTTGATCATTTGTATTTGTTAGCAATTGTTTAAGTAAGATAAGATTTAATTTTCTTAAAGTTTTAGCTACTAATATAGTAAAGTTTTTTTTGAGTATATTGGTTAATTTAAACTCTCTACTTTCTGTTGTCAAGTCTGTGTTTTTGAACTTAAAAATAATTTTTAGTTCTCTAATATTTAATATTGTTTAGCATATTAAATTATTTTTCTAAAGTCATATACAAGCTTTTGATAACTTCTCATACTATGTGTTTTTTGTTGTTTTTATTAGTCTTATATTATAAATTATTCTTAGAAGCATTAAAATGTTTTCTAGGCTTAAGATATTTAATTAAAAATATAAGCTAGAGATCTGTTTTGTCAAGAGCTTGTTCTACAGAGCATTGCAGTTGCTAATACTTCGTATAAGATTGTATTATTATTGATGGTTCTTGCAAAGTTTATTTATTTTTTGTTAATGTAAGTAAAGAAAACTAAAGGCTATTATTTGCTTTTTGCTTAAATCTAGAAACTTGTAATATATAGCACAACTTTGGTATTATATATGCTATCTGTGCTGCAGATAACTTTTTAAAATTCAGAATTCATACTATTAAATATATGATTTCTTTCGCTCTAGTTTTGACTAATAATTCATTTAGTTTGTTATTTAACCATATTTTTAGAAATCTTATAATCTTGTTTTTCACCTCTTTGTTAGCTACTTATTATCAAAGAAAAGCTTTTGGTCTTCTTTCTTTTTAAATAAGTTGTATATAATTAGCTTAAATTTCTTTTCATTAATCTGTATATTATTGAATTTAAAAAACTCTTCTGCAATTTAGATAGTTTTTTTTATTTAGTCTTTGTTTTCTACAATTCATGTTGTGTTATCAGTATATGCTACTACCACTTATCTCTACTTCTTTTTGTTAACTAAATGAGATTTTTTATATAACTGTATATTCTAAATCTAGATCCTCTTAAATTCTTGATAAGGGCAGTATCATTTATCATCTAATTTTTTTTTATCAAAAGCTTACTCCCTCCTTCTCTCTTATTATATATCTTGATCAGGTCTTAATATATAATTTTAAATTTTTTACCCCTTTTCCCCCTCTAAAAAATCACCTGATTTTTGTCATGTCTCTAATAATAGATCATAAAAGATCCTCTATACAAGAAGTAAAATTACTTTCTCTTGCTCAATATCATCATTTATTTTAAAATAATCTGTTGTACTCAGATCTATAATAATTTTGAATTGTTTGTTCTTAAAAAGATTTAAAATAAAGTTCACTATTATCTGTATCTTGAGCCTCTTTATTACTAACTCTAAAAACCTTAAAAATACTAAATCAAAAGCTTTTTTCATATTTTGTAATACTAGCCAAAGTTTTCTGTTAGAGTATGTTATTTATCACCTGATTTTTTTTTTATCGGAGGTTTACTTTCTCTCCCCCTCTTAATATAAAAAAAAATTAGGTTCTTATATATAATTTTAATTTTTTTTACCCCTTTCCCTCTAAAAAATTATCTAATTTTTGTTACGTCCCTTATTGTTCTTTATATCTTCTATTATTGTATTTATAATTTATACTGATTTCTCTGTAGAGTTACTAGACAAACTTATATAATTTAAATTTTTTAGAATGTTTCTGTTAGCAAAAACTTTGCTAATCATTTAGTTACAATTTTGATTATATATTTTCTAAAAATTTTTAAAAATACTATCAGTCTAATATTATTTAAATTATAGTACTAGTTTGAATTTTTTGGAATAGAATAGATTTGTGAAATTTTTTATTTCATCAATACTTTGCTAGAGTAAATACAGTTTTTTACAAATAGGCAGAATATTTTCTGTACTTGTGGCTTGTAGCTTGTTGCTTTGATTAGTGCATATGTAATTCTTAAAACCTTAGGGCTATATTTTTTTAATTTTTTTAATATATTTAACTATTCTTCTTCAGAGATATCTTGATTAAGATTACTGTACCAAACTTCTTGTATTTTTTTTATTAGTTTGTATATCTTTTTTAGTTGTTTTTCTAAAGCTCTTAGTTAAAGTTGTAAGATTTAAACTACTTTTGTAAATGCTTTCTTGTTTTTGTAAATTTTCTCTAAATCTTTTGGTTTACAAGAAGTCTGTCAATTTAAATCTTTCTGAAGAGTTTTTTTAAAAGGGTTGCAGTTATTTTGTTCTATTTATTATCTATTATTTGATATCTTCTTTCAATATTTTCTTTTATCTCTATCTTTTTTTAATATTTAATTTTATTTGCCTTTCTTGTAAATAGTATCTTCTACCAGCCTTTAAAATCATCGAATAAATTATATAATCAACTAGTTATAGCCTTATTGATATTTATTTTATATTGTTAGTTTATGAACTTTATTTCTGTGATAAGATCTAATATATTGTCAGATATGAGCTCTAGTTTAATATTTTTTCTCATAATATTTATTTATTAACCCAATTGTATTAGAGAATATAATAGTCTGAACTCTTTAGTACTTTTTTTTTGTTTTGTACTATATTGCAAATTTTTTTTTAGCAGATTATATTTTGCTGCTATGAGAATTGCTTTGCTTATATTATCTTAGAGATCATTTAGCTTTAGAAATTCCTCTTTCTGTTATCGAGTTTTTTTTAACAAGCATGTTATACTTATACTTTTTCTAAGCAAGCTGTCTATTTGCTTTCTATAATCTTTTCAATTTTTTCAGATACTTTATTACAAAAAAAAACTGTTCATATTTGTTTATTTCTTCTGCATATTGCAATATTTTGAAATATACTAAGTTGCTTAAGATTGATTTTAGCTATTATTGTACTATAGTTACTATTTGTATAAATATTTATCTCCTGTATTTCTGTATCAAATAAACTATATAAAAGTTTATCAGATACTTACAAAAATAAAAAGATAGCAAATCAGATATAAATAAGACACTTGATTTTAAACTAATTACTAACTAATTACTGTCTAATTTATGTTAATTGTTGTACTGACAATTTGGTATAATAATAAACATAAATCAGGCAATAATTAGTTAGTAATTAGTTTAAAATTAGATACCTGATTTATATCTGATTTGCCATCTTTTTACTTGTGTCATATTTGGTCTATTTTTGTACTTGCATTAGGGGAGGGTTATTTATCAGCTGATATTTTTTTATTAAGAGGCTATCCTCCTCCCCTATCTAATTTTGAATAAAAAATTTTAATTGGCTAAAACTATATACCTAATAATTTTTTTTATCCCCTCCCCTAAAAAATCAGCTGATTTCTGGCGCTCTCTTTACTGTTAAACTATGTAAATTTTTTAGTTCTTAAATAGATTGTCCTGAAGATATCTATAAATTATTATTTTTGTAACCAGTTTAAGAGAGGATCTTGTTTAATCTGCTTTAAGATTGATATTTTGTTAAGCTTTAAGTTGGCTATACTATTAAAATCTCCTATTATTATTATTTATGATCTGAGAGACCAGTTAATATATTTTTTAATAATTGTTTTGTATATTATTTTCTTTTTGTACTTGTTGTTTAGAGGGATATAGAGCATTATTATTATGATTTATAGTTGCTTAAAAACTAAACTTACTAAGATTAGATATTTATTTATTTTATTTATTTATTCTATATACTTCTCTTATTGTTTAATTATTAATAGACCAACTTCTGAATCCTTTTTTTGTTTTTATTAGAGCTTGCTCAGAAGCTTTTATAGTTTAGTTGTTTTCTAATTATTCATATTCTTTCTTTACTTGAGATATTAGTTTTAGCAACTTCTAAAATATATTACTTTTGATACTATTGATATTATAAGTTGTTATATTAAGTTCTGTTTTTCTTTTTGTGCAATTTCTATTTATATTGTTTATATTGTTTATATTTTTTTCTCAGATTGTTAATTGTCTATATATGATATTTTTACTTTTTTTGTCTTCTGTGTTTATTAATAAACAAAAAATTATCTTTTATAGTCAATCTCTTTTATATTATCATTTTGCAGAAAGAGGTTACCGTATTTTTCCAAAAATAAGCTACCTTTTTTTGGCAAAAAAATTATACAAAAATCATGGGTAGCTTATTTTTGGGTAAAATTAATTTTTATTAATTTTTTATTAGCTGCAAGTAGTTTCTATATATAAAGTCAAAATTTTACTAAGTAAATAGATGTTTATCACTTAATACGAAATGTTCAGAAGATAAAAATACACATATTCTAAAAGTTTTATACAAATTGGAGAACTTTTTATTAATACATTTTTATATTTTATGTTCAAACGTAGAATGCAAAAATGTATTAATAAAAAGTTCTCTGATTTGTATGAAACTTTCAAGATATGTATATTTTTACCTCCTGAACAATTTGTATTAAGCGATAAATATCGATTTACTTAGTAACATTTTGACTTTTATATATAGAAACTACTTGCAATTAATAAAAAAAATTATAGAGTAACTTATTTTCAGAATAAAAGTATTTATGTTTTTTCTTCAAGAGAAGAGGGGTAGCTTCTTTTGAAGGTAGCTTATTTTTGGAAGAATACAGTAATTCTTTTGCTGATTTTCTGTAATTTAACTATTACTTCTATTTAAAAACATTGAGCAACTTCTGGTTGCTTATTTAAATTTTTAAAATATTGCAAAATTTCTACAAGTATTGATTGATATTAGATTCTAGCTACCAGATTATCTTCTTCAAGCACTTTTTCATTTCTCAAACTTTTACTTTTCTTTGAATTATAGCAATCTTTCTTCTTCTTCTTGAAGCTGTTATTGTTTTCTTTGTCACTATTAGTTATAC
Organism: Racocetra persica; assembly: GCA_910592285.1. NCBI lineage: Eukaryota > Fungi > Glomeromycota > Glomeromycetes > Diversisporales > Gigasporaceae > Racocetra > Racocetra persica. The sequence continues at coordinate 7,709 of CAJVQC010001223.1, forward strand.
TTCTGAATTTGGTTTCTTCTTCTTCTTCTGATACTATTGTATTATAGCTAAATCTTCTTCCTTAAAAGAGTTCTATTTTCTTATTGCTGTATTCTTTTCTCTATCTTTTATTGATGTCTAATTTTTTCTTTCCTTTAAACATATTTTCTAATAATATTTTTTTTTCTTGTTTTAATCGTATTTATTGGAAAGTTAAGCTATTATATCTTACTAACTTTCTCTGTATTTCTTCTATTTTCTGTTTGCTTGTAAAGGTTATTTTGCTATTTGTTTTATAAAACCACTTCTTTTTTTTGAAATATAGACTGCTTTTGCTTTCTGTTCTTAAGATATTTTAGCAAAAGGGTTTTTGAAAGTTCTTTTGTAATTCTTGTAAGTTTTGTTATGAATTTATTATCTCTTATCTCTTTCTTCATAGTTTTCTTTTTCTATAGATATGTGGGCTAATCTTCTATTATCTACTGAAAGAACCTAGAATATGTCTTCATTTTCTAAATTTTTACTAAATTCTATCACTATTAAAGCTTTGCTATTTTTTTTGTTTAATATATATATCTTCTATGGTGTCTAATTTCTTGCAAATATATTTAACTTCTTTTATATTTATATTTACTAGCAGATCTCAGATTATAATACAGTTTATATTTATATGCCTATTATAGTTGTATCTTCTTGGTAATTTTGGCTTTATATTGTAGTATTTTTTATTTTAATATAGATTTTCTTCTATTTCTTAAGTGATTTTTTTATATTGCTTTCTTTAGTTTTTGTAATTAGAATTTGTTTTATTTTAGATTTATTCTCTTGGTTCTTTTGTTTATATTTTGAGTTTTTTGTTTTATTGTTAGTTATTGAAATTAAGAGAAGCTAATCTTCTTTTTTTTTTAATTCTCTTGATTGCTTCTTTTCTGCTATCTTCGTAGTTAAATTTTACTTCTACCTAACTATTTTTATTTATAAATACTTTTTATACTAACTTTATATATTTGTCTCTGTTTAATATTTCTTTTATATTTATAGTTTTTTCTTTAAAAGCATTTTCTGATACTTTAAAGGCTAGTACTTTTGTGCAAAATGATTTATTTTTTTATATATTTTATTACTTGGTGACTATATACTTTATTTAATTAAACTATCTGATTTATAGAGTTTATTTTCTTTTTCTTGTTTGTCTTTTTTTTGTTGAATTTTGATTCTAATATTTTCTATTACATCTTGCAGAATTTTGTCTATAGGAGCTTCTACATCTTTTCTGATCTTTTTGTCTTTGAAGTTTCTTTTATCAATATCTTCTTTTGACTTTCTTGCAAGGTTTGTTTGGTCTTCTTTGTTTTTTTTATATTTATCTTTAGTATTTATATCAATATTTTTTATATGATATAAGAGATCTTTTATACTTATTTTTTTTATTATTTTCTTTTCAAAGTCTTTGCTCTGTTTGTATTTTCTAGATTTTGCTACTTTAGATTCTTCTTCTTTCTTTGTTTTTATTATACCCTCTATTTTATTTACTTCTTTTTAGATTTTTTTTTTGTTTATTTCTGCTATATATTTGATTGACTTAGGGTTTTGATTAATCTACCCTGCCTTTTTTATTTATTTTTTTTATTTTATTTTTAGACAACTTTTAACTTCAGCCTTTAGTAGAGCTTCTTAGATATATCTATATACTAATATTTCTATTAATATAATCTTGCTTTCATTTTCTACCATTAAACTTTTGGCTATATGTTTAATATTATTAGATTTACTAAGTATAACTCCTTTAATTATTTTTTCAAATAGCTTATCAAGTATATATTTGGCTATAGCTACATTTTTATTCTAAATAAAATTTAAAAGATTTATATTTGTTATCTTTAAATATTTACTATATTCTAGAATATTTTTCAAGAAATTATATATATTGTTTGTTGTTTTGTTGTTTTGTTATATCTAAAAATTATAGCATGATTCGCTAATTATTTGTTTGTTTATATGATCTTATGTGTTAGTTGTTTGTTGTTATTATTTATATATTTCTTAAATCAGATCTTTAGAGTCTAGATGAAATCTCAAAATTTTCAAAACATTTTTAAATTTTTTTAAAAATTTTATTTTGTCACTGCTTTAAAATCTTTGTAAGAAACTACTTTAATAAATAAATGTTGCTTAAAGCTCTCTTTCTTTTTTTTTAGTACAAAAAGTTCTGCTTCTTATACTAGTTGTTAAGAAAATTGTTATTTTTTATTTTTTATTATTTGTAAATTATAAATCAGCAAAAAGAGTTATTCTTTGTATATACTAGTATATAGTATATACTAATATATTATATATATATACAGTTGCACTTTTCTAAATATATCCTGTCGAGACTATAGTAAAAAAACTTAAAATTTTAGACTTAAAGAAGGTTTGTATTTATAGAAAATAAAATACATAGAGTTTTTATAAGTTGAAGCTAAATTATGTCATGTATTTAAAGAGATTTAATATAATATTTGTACTTAGAAGTGTGCACTTAAGGGTACAACTATATTTATATATTTTTTTTAAGAGTAATATTTTTTGCTAAATTTTTATTACATATATTATAATTACAAATTATGTAATAACTATAGTATAACTAGAAAACTTTAGCTTAGAAATATTTTATCTACAAATACATATCTCTATCTAATTTATCTAATTCTATTTTTAGTATATATTAGAATTTATACTATTATTCCTTAAACCGTATTTCAGGCAAATTTGCTTAGAAAATTTAATTGTATTTAATATTTTTTAAATAAAATAATAATTTATTAATGATATGAGATATATATTTATTATAGAATATATTCTTGAAAATATATTTTATAACTTTTATTATAAAAGTTTTTTAAAA
>CAJVQC010001224.1:0-10573 GCA_910592285.1 Racocetra persica
TATAAAAAAAGGATGGTTTGTGAAAACTTTAAATCTTGATGTACTTGAGTGATAAAAAAAAACAAAAGAACATGGTCTGTGTGCGAAAAACTAATGATAATTGAATATCATGAGAAAGGGTATAGCAAATATTCAATTGCTAACAAATTCCAGATAGAACTGAAGCAACTTTGAAAATAGTTAAGCAAAAAATCAGACCTTATGAAAGCAGCACCTTATATTCAAAAGTTGTCACATGGGGCTTGACCAAAGTATCCAGAGCTTGAAGCCAAATTAATTGAATAGTTTTGAAATCTTGGGTAGGACTGTGATACAAAGTTACAATCTTACAATATATGTATTTTTACATAAATTTTAGTAAATCAAATTAAGCTGGCTGTACAAAAGTTTGTCATATATTATTGTATCATTTTTTATTCAATTACATGAAACATTTACAAAATTTACTACAAAATTACATCAATTACGAAAAACTATAGTAATTTAACAACCCTAATCTTAGGTCTCAGCAAAAAGTTGTAAGCTGATATATAATTCAAGCTAAAGCCCACATTCTGTGTGCTATATCATGTTATCAAAATATTTATGGAGAGGCACAAAGTAATAAGTTTTCACAAAAGTGGGTAAATGGCTTTATGTTCAGAAATAATTTAGTAAACAGAAAACGAACTACTATTGCTTAATGCCTTTTTGAGAGTTATATTGAGAATCAAAATAAATTTTTGTCTCTTGTGCTCTTTAAATTGCGTAAATACAATTATCCTCTATCTTTAATCAGTAATATGGATAAAACCGCTATAGCTTTTAGCATGTTAAGCACCACTACAATCAAAGAAAGTAGCACTAAGACTATATCAGTTTTGTCAACTAGGTATGACCATTCAACTTTTATAGTTGTTTTGGCCTGTTTGGTCGATGGTACTAAATTGCCGCTATTAATAATTTTTAAATTAACTAAGATACCTTGTGAAGAATTTTCTGACAGCATTATTGTACATGCGAACCTTTCAGGGTGGATGAATGAAGATGAAATGTTGTGATAGGTGTAATAATAATTGTATTATTAATTATTGTAGCATTATTTTTTTTAGTCTTTATTTATTGTGGCAGATTAAAATTAAAATAAAATTTTGTATAATTCAAAATTGACAAGTCACTAAAAAATATAAAATTTTGGGATGAATTTTTTAGTTTTTTTTTTTTGAGTATTAGGGTTAGCTTTAAGAGTAAAATTTATATTAAACAAGTATAAGTGATTTTAGGATTAAATAGAAACTCCAAATTTTGTTTTAATCTGATTTCATTATGATCTGTGATATTCATTGCATATTTAATTTGTCATTTCTAGGTGGGTGGAGAATGTTTGGGCACAATGAGTACGATTCAGAAATAACCCACATTTCTTGTTAATCTTGAATTCATTTGCTGCCCACAAAACTGATTCTGTAAAATAGCATTTTGAAGAAAAGAATACTGACTTGGCTTTAATTCCTAGTGGCCTAACATCTCACTTACAACCCCTTGACATATCTATGAATAAACTATTTAAATCAAAGGTAAAATCAAATAATATTTGAGTGAATACTATGATGACATTAGTAAATACTATGATGATATTAGAGAATTATGCTTTCTTATTACATTTAAATTTTTCTTACATCTAACAATCTAATTTTAAACTCTTTTTTTTTTTTAAAAAAAAAAAATAATAATAATTATGAAATTTTTATAATCAATGGATAGACGAAAGAATTAAAGAATACACTAAAACTGGCAAAATGAAACATCCTTCATACCTTTTGGTTGCTACTTAAGTAAAAAGGCTTGGAAAGCTATTGATATTAACCTGATTAGAAAGTCTTTTAAATGTTGTGAGATTTTCAATATGATGGACGGAACTGAAAATGATCTAATTTTTAACTTCACGAAAGTTACGAATGAAACAAACCTGAGAAGAGGAATTAAAGATCAAGAAGAATTGGATGAAGAGAAAAAAGAGGAAAATGGTAAAAACAATAATGCAAATAAAGGTGGATTGGTTTATGATAATTTCTATGAAGAAGGTGAAGACTTAATAGTCACTTAAGATTAAAATTAATAAAACTCCACTATCGCAACCTAATGATTTAATGCTAGATAGTTGCTCACTTGAGTATTTAGATTTTAATAGCAAATTTTATAAATTGCAAGCAAAAAATTTTTTTTTGTTTAAATAATCAAATTTTACAATCATTGAATAAAGCAAAAAGATGAACATGTGAAAATAAGAACATTAATGAGTGTAATTAAAAGTTCACTTTAAAACTACAGAATATGAATATGTATTTAAACAGATTTCTTTTAATAAATTAGACAATATTCAAAAGGCTGATAGTAAATTTTAGTAATCTAGTTAGATATATAAATATGTGTATTTACATATATATTATCATACAAAGTTGAGCTTAAAATTTTATATAGTTTTCCAAAATTCATTATATTTAGTAAGTTAAAATTTGTTTATTTGCTTAATCAGAATTATATATTTATAATTTAAATTTATAAGATTTTAATCTATCAGAAAATAGAGAACTTAAAGCACAAAGTATATGGACTAACTCAAGATATTGCAGCCGATTTAATATATCTTTTGCTGGTGTCAAACATGTAGCTCTCAGAAAACACAAGTGAAAATAAAAATATCGATAATTGCATTAAAAATTTTTCACTTAAAGCTACTGAATATAAAGATATTATCAAGTAAGTCATATTTAATTATTACCTATTCTATCAGGTATCTTACATCTGTAATTTAATTTTATTTAAATTATTAGGCTGTTTTTGTGAAGTTGAATTTATGTATCATTTTACTGATTTAACAAGGTATACAGGAGTTCTAAGATAATACCTTTATTATAAAATCTAGTATCAAATTTTAAAAATTGAAAAATTTTAAAACTTAAGATTTTTATTATAAAGTAAAAAAATTAATAAATAACTCAAGTGAAACAATTTGATCATAATTATTACATCCATTATATACATTTCTATTAAATACATATTGATTAGTTTAATATTTCTTGTAATTTAATTCATGATAATTTTACTGCTATACATATAAAATGTTAATAAAACATTGTGACTCTAAATAGTAAGTATATATGCAAATAAACATGGCCGTAGATAAATAAATTACATGATTAGATGCAAGTAAACAAGATAGATTACACGATAAATGCAATTAATCAAATATCACAATACAAAATATATGGGTCTTATATAAAAACACTATCTTCAAGAATTATAAAATATCTGGGTATCGTGCTTTGCTAAAATAAAATGTGCATATTGTGATACTAACCAAGCATATATTACAAAAATAAACAATCGCATTATTATCAAATAATTTCATCTCAGTCTTCTGTTTTTTCCAGAAAAATTGTATTTAAAATAATTAAATTTAAGATCATACTATTATCACGAAGTTGTTTTTATGTAGAATTATATATTTATAATATCAAAAAATTTTTAACTTAATATTAAAGCTAGGATTAGATTTTAAATTTTAAATTAGGGGTTTGGAAAAGCTTTCAAGTATGCTGCTGAACATTTTACTTTGCTAATAAACAAGAGAATTAACATCTAAATAATGCTGAACTCACATCTAAGATTTGAAACTTTTTTTCATAAAAACAACTATCTATAATATAAGATTATACTAAATCTTAATTCTATGTTGAAACAAGTATTCATAATGAGGTTTGCTTTTAGCAATTAAGTCATAAACATGTTGAGGATATTTAATTTCTTCATCATTATTGATTGATTTGTCAAATCCTGTGCTTTGCATTACATTTCTGTTTTTTATTTATAATATAGTTAATATATAAAAAGAAAAATTAATTAAAAATAATAAATATACTTATGCTACAAATAATCTATAGCTAGGTCTAACAATTTTAAATCCTATATTTTTAGCCTTTTTTCTTTCTATTCAAGCATTTTTTCTTAAATTCTATGTTGACCAGCTCACAATATTTTCTTAAAATTTTTTCTGGTTCTCGAACTAAATTATCAGCATCTACTAAAACAATCTCCTCTCTCGTTATGTTCTTAGTTAAATAATAAAGAATCTTGATTCTTTGAGCCAAACTTTTTTAGAAAAAAAAATGTCATATCCGAATTAGGTAAACAGGCTTTATTCCAAGCTTTATATATAGAATTTGCAGCTTTGTAAAAAGACTTTATAGATTTTTCTGAATTTCTAATTATAAATATATGTTAAATTTTGAAAGAATTTTCTTGAATCTTAATGGATTTTTTTCTAAATTTCCTTCTAATACATCTAAAAAATTGGATGTATAATCCTTCACAAAAACTCTTAAGATATGTGTTTTATTATCATTATAGTAATGAGAAGCAAGAATTTCATTAAGAGTAAATGAGAAATGATATACAAAGGTGATCGGATCAGTAGATTTAGATAATGGAATCTGATTCAAAAATTCAAAGTTTTGGTTATATAAATATGACTAATTGGATTAATTGGTTTATAGATAACATGGAATTCTTGACAATGTTGAAGAAATGGTTGTTCAAAAACTGTAGAAAGAGATCTCAGATAGGACCAAAGAATAATGGATCTTTGATCCTCCATTTTTATCAATTATAATATATTTAATAGTTATGAATACGTCTAATTGAATTTTTAATTAAATAAAAATTTATTCATATTTTTACTAGTGTTATTATTAAATTATAGTATTAAAATTGAAATATAGTTGGTAAATACTAAAAGATTCATGACTTTATTAATTTAAGTAAGTTATTATAATTTTAATAATTGTATAACAAGAGAAGAATTTTTACTATTGTAATCTATTTACAGCTGTGACTGTGTTACAAGAATAAAGCAATTTTTTGTTTAAAAATTTTTTGATTTATATTTTGTATTGTCAAAAGAACTTGTGTATTGTTATGCATATATATTATTAATATTTGTTAAAATTAACATTAAAATTAGATTAGATGAAATGCCAAAAGGAAAAATAAGAACTTATTGTTTGTTACTGTTGATTTTACAACTTTTATTCTTACATTTCTTTGCCCCAATTGACTTATTTTTGATTTAAGCAAACGTTAACATGTGTTTGTATATTTAGCACTAGCAAAAGTCCTTATATTTGATCAAATTAATGGAGAACTTAACTATAATAAAGGTGTTGAATATTTGTAAGAATGAACTAATTTTTAATAATAAAATTCTTTTTAATAAAATAAATATTATGTTATTTATTTTTTATAATTTTTAATTATATAGCAGCTAGTAAAAACTTCATTATTTTATTTGAATTTTGAATAAACCTCAAAAATATAACATATTTTTTAGCAATTAGTTTTCTTGCAATATGTACAGTACTATATTTACTTTCATTTTTTCTTTGAAAAGTAATAGGTATTAAAACTAATAAGCAACTTTTGTTATAGAGCTTTAACAATCATTATATTAGCAGCTTGGTTTGTTCTACCAAGTAAGTTTTTAAACATTTAGAGTGACTAATTTACAGTATTAAAAAGTAATCTTTTTAAACCTAGTTATTTACACCATCTTCACTATATATTGAATTAATCTGATCCCATTTGATTGTAAGTATTAAGAAGTAATTACTCAAATATATTAATATAAAAGTGGTAGAAAGATATAGTAAAACAAGAAAAAATATAGAGTTTTCAAATATAGTTAGCTAAAACACAAAAACCAAAATACAGTATATATAAAATATATAAAACTTCTAGTAAATTTAAATTATAGTTTATATAGCTGAATATTTTTAGTTGTATAATTGATTGATTTAATCTAAATATATAACTTGAGTTACCAAATCAATCTTGATTCGGGCCTTAACTTAAAAAAGTACTAAGCCTGCTACTTCAAGATTTTATGGTACTATATGTTAACTTACATTTAATAAGGATTGTTATTTTTTGAGCTTTAAAAAAAAATCAAAATCAATGAGCTAAATATTGCTTATTAGCTCAAAAAAAAAAGATAAAAAAACATATTCATCTATCTTTGCATCAGTATAATGATATAACAATATATTTTTAAGAGATTTTGAGTTATGTATTAAATTACTTCTCGAAGCGAAAAAAAATTTTAATCAACATATTTTAAAAATAAGTCATTATTTCTACTATTATATAATATATAGATTTCTAATACATGACGAAGAATATTAATAATAGTCATCAATTGATATCATAATTATTAAATTTTTAATCAAAGAAACTCTAGTCAAATTGTAATAAAATATAAATAATTGTACTAGAATTTTTTTTCTTTTTATTTTATTCAAAAAAATTGACTCTTTTTATTGTTAAAAAAGCAATATTTGAAACTGTAAGAATAAAGAAGAAATTATAAAAGTTTCAATCAATTTAATTTGAAAAGCATCAGATAGAAAAGTTGTTTTCATTAATTTAATGATCAATTATGATTAGCAACAACTGCCTTTGATAATGGCACTAATACTATATAAATTTGAATACTCCGGGAGTAATTCTTATGAATGAAGAAATCTTTAGAAAGATAATAACTGAGTTTGCTAAAAAAAACCTGAAGAACCTGTTTTAATTGAAGTAAGTATTAATAGATCTTTATGATTGACTGATGTTTTTGATACTCATAAAATGAAAACTTAGAGAATTCAAGATCATGATAAATCCTCACAAGTAGAAGAACCAGATAAATTAATGTATAATGTTCAAACTAATGAAAATAATACATTTAATTCAGATCACAAAATTACTGGTGAAACAGTTGTAAAAGCTGCCCAACCAATAAATAAAATTTTTAAAAGTTTAAAAAGAATTAAGAAAGATAAAGTAAGAAGTTTACTGTTTTATAGTTATCAGCTATTGATTGCTAATTTTGGTTTTAATTTCTGATATTTTTTTCTCTTGTCAAATTAATAAAGAATATGTTGAAATATCAAAACCAGGTAACAAAGTTTTAATCTATTAAATTAAAAACATATTTTAATCTTATTGAAACTTTAGCAAAGAGAAAATGTTAATTATGAGCCTGAAAATAATAAGGAAACAGAAAAATCTATAACCAGTAACCTGAATGTTGTCTTCAAAATACTTGAACAAATGAACCTAGCAAACAATAGTATACAAGCCAATGACATTTAATCTATTCAAGATAATGATCATGTAAGAATTTTCAACTAGTCAATTAATAAATTAAAATTATTAATATAATAAAAACTTGATAGGAAGAAGACTTTAATATAAGCGATAACGATTCATCTGAATGGTCAGAATGTGAAAAGTGCTATAGAAATAAAAAGGAATCATATGAATATTGTGGTTGTTCTGTATACAAATGAAAAGGTGACAGAGGTCACATCTTTTTGTGTGATAGTCCTTGTGGCAAAAATTTTCATACTAGATGTTTAAACCCTCCACTTGCAAGAATTCCTCCTGGAAAATGATACTGTAAGGAGTGTGAAAATGAGAATTTAAAGAAAACAAAAGATAAAATACATGATAATCAAAACATAAAAAAAAATTAAATAAATGATTGAAATCAAAAAATGATAAAAAATATAAGGCACAACAGAATACTTTGGATTCTAACAATGAAGACAGTCAAAATATAAAAAAAATTTTAAAGAAAAAGCAACGAATCATAATAAAAAAGTAAAACTTTATCAAATCCTTTAGGTACATATTATCATTTTGGCTAATTTATGTATATTAATGCTACATAATTAAATTTTTATAAAAATATAGAAAAATCAACTCTAAATAATGATGGCTCAATTAAAAATAAAGTAGAAAGTATTAATTTTCCTTCTTTAATTGTTGTTATAGAAGAGGATAAATACTATAGTAGTGGTATATAGGTAAACTCTAGTGTGATAGCAAAATTTACTAGTCTATGTTATTTATTTTGTTATTTTTATAAAGCAAATAGATGAAACAGAGAATGTGCTAGCAACCCAAACAGATACTAATATTCAAGTAAGTATTCATAATCAAATTTTGACAAATTAAAAATAAATTTACAAGTTATCACTAAAATTTATCAAATTACAAAGAAATTATTCATACAACTCAATAGCTCTCAAAGTTCAATTTCTCAAAATCTAACTTCTCTTCACTTAGTAAATCAAGTTGAAGGTTTAGTTGAAAAAGATAATACTTCAAACGAAGATAGTCAATCTTTACAAGTATGAAAAGCTTTAATAAGAGATCTGTTTAATTTTATATATATTATATTCCTACTTATAGTAAAAGTATACTAATATAGTTTTAGGTGTGCAAGTCATACTTTCTATATTAGTATAATACTACACCTAAAACTAAATATTAGAATCTTTTTACTATAATCTGAATATAATATAAACATAATTATAAACTTTAATTCTGACAGTTCATTATCTAAAATATATTTATTCATTTACTAAAAAGCTTGATCAGATAAGAATTATACATGAATATGTTAGCTTAACCCATGTTTAATACTAATAGGATTTGAAAATCTAGCAGAACAAAGTAAAAAAATATACTGATATCCAAATTAATGGAAATCTAATACCAATTATTATCCAAAATAATATACCAAAAAATAAAATAATAACCGAAATTTTTAGAAAAATATTTGACAAGTAGATTGAATTTTCACGCTCTTTACCACTGCCTATGGAAATTGAGAAGGAAGATGATATCAAAAGTCAGATTCAACTATTTGAAAAAAAATCAAAAATAATGAAAATGATTATCAATATTCAAGAGTCTTATATATCTATTCTCTTTGTGAATTGGTGCATATCTCTTTTAAGCTAATGAAAAGAATAAAGAAACTAAAGAAATCTAATCAATTCTTTGTTCTCAGCCACATTATCATAATCGATAAAGATACTGAAAAAGAGAGACAAGAAGTAAACCCAGAAGTAAATAACTGAAATCATGAATTTGCCAAAGGTGAAAGGATTGCAAGCTGTATAAATAAAATATTAGTAGAATCATCTACAATTTATTATAAAGATAAACTAGCAATAATCAAAAATATAATGGTTGCAGCCAGATGTTCATTGATACTTGTTCAATGATTGGGTTGGCAAGTAATTTATGATAGTGAAATGATTGATTTATCTAGGCTAAAAACTTATAGCAAAAAATGATTTTGTTAAGCTTATCAAAAGGATCGAAGAGAAAGAACTAGCAAGTAATAATGATTATTATAAGCTATCTGATAAAAGCTTAAAGAAAATAGAAGAGAGCTTTTAAGATTAGGTAGTTTAAAATTTTTATGATTAAATTTATTTTTTATTCATGTATTCAAGTTTTTCTTATAGTTCTTTTAGTAAAATTCTTATATGTGTTGCTTTCTTTATTTATAGATTTAGTTGTTATAAAATACATTTATTAACAATGCAGACTAATCAAATTTAATGATATACTATACAAAAGTTAGTTTTTGATACAGTAAATTTATTAAAATCAGAGCTTTTTGTCACCTGCAACAAAAGTTCGAAGTTACTCTTTTAATTTTTGATTTTAATAAATATATAATATCAAAAAACGTAACTTCTAAATTAATTGAGACTTTTTAGAAATATTTTTATAAGCAAAACTCTGTTTTATATATTATTTGATTTAAACTATAATATTATATAATAAGGTATCTTTTAACTACTAAAGTTTTTGATTTGATAAACAAAAATTTTTTAAAATAAATGCAAATCTACCGATTATAGATCTAACATACAGCACCAAAAGTTTTTGCTTTTCTTCATTAGTCGGTTAAATACAAATCTTGAGAGTTTTAAAGTTTTTAGATTCACCTTCACTTTTTCTGTAGACTTGGTTAAGAATTTTTATTAGTATATCTAAGCTTTATGAACCTTTTTAATTATTCGTATTTATTCATATTGGAAATTATGTCCATAACTAAATCTCAAATTTAATGTGTACAAAAAATACGTTTACAGATTTTTATATATAAACTATGTCATATATATATTAGTCATCTGATTTGTCACAAATTTTACATATGGTGACCCCCACAGCAAAACAAACCAGTGGGCAAAAAATTTTGATTTTGTAATTTTATAAAAATTGCATTTCTAATACTTTAATTCTTCGAGAAATTGAGTTTTTTAAAAAAAAATTTTTTTTGCCCACTGGCTTGTTTTGCTATTGGGGTTCCCATATAGAGGTTTTTTTTTTTTTAATATTAAGGTGAGGTTACACCTCTGGTTTTTATTAATATATAGTTTCGATAAACAATTATATATACATATACATTAACTTTATGAACTACAGAGACTTAGACTAATTTATCTACGATCTAAACCTACTAGAATAGTCTATGCCCCATATATGTATCACCTAGCTTTGTGCTTTCTAACTAACTATTTCTGGTAACTATATATTTTCCCCATATCTCACATAACCAGTCATAACTTTCAAGTTGGTACATCGGGTATTTGCTCCTAATAAGCTTCCAAATTGATGTATCTGCAAACATGATCTACTGCAAATCTCCTACCAGATCCTATTAGTGCAATCGTAATTGGTA
>CAJVQC010001225.1:0-10571 GCA_910592285.1 Racocetra persica
TTAAATTAAATTTTAATAAAGTCAAAGACATGGTCTCACCATTAATATTCAAAAAAAAACCAATTTATTAAATACATTATATATATATTATAAAGTGATATCTTAAATATATAGATTAATACAAAATGCAAATACTGATAACTACTTAATAGATATTTTAATATACTAATAACAGAAATCTTTAAAAAATTTTTTAAAATAATTTCTAAAAGATTAAATTAGAATAATCATAATATAGGATATATTTATGCAGGTTTTTACAATAGTAATATTTTTGCAAGATAAAAATAATATTAAATCTCAGATTTAAAATAAGCTAAAAAATCAAATAAAATAATTTAGCTAATTATATTTATAGAATATTCTTTATATCACTCCTAAGATTTTACAAGATCAAAAGTTTATAAAAGCTTTACCAGAGTTATTATGTTAGAGTTTCTAATTAGATGAAGACTTTTGATAATTATTAATTTAATACTAAATGTAAGTAAAGTCATATATCAGATTGTGGTCTGAATTTGCATTTAGTACTTTAGATTTTTAAATTGAATTAGCTATGCAATACATAAATCTAATACACAAAAATAATCTGATTTTGTAGTTAAAATAAATTTAATTGATGAAATAAAAGTATAAAAAATTTAGATAATACAAATAAAACTAAAAAACAACTATTATGGGATGTTTAGAGGTTACTTTATGAAGCTATTTACTTCTTACCTATTATCTTCAAATATTTTTCAATAATATTACTGACAATATAAAGGTTTGCTATAAATATAAATTAAAATTTTAAATTTAATAAGTAAGAAGAATATTATTATTAGAGTAGACAACCCTTCCCAATGATCATCTGGTTAACAAAAATCAAGAAACTAAACTACAGTCAGCATTATAGAAGATACTAAATTAAATAATAAACTTGGTTCTACAAAAGTAGATATGTTGTCAACGAGTACCAAGAGTGTAAAACTAAAGTGCAGTCTACTTTGAACTAGTTTTGGTAGAGGTCAAGCTTCTTGCTAGTGGACTGCTTTACTTTTATTTGGCATTTAAACCAGAAGGATATTTTGAAAACACAGAGTATCTAGGATAATGTCAAGAGGATTATAAGTTTTGAATATTTCTATACAACTGTAAAACTTACAAAGAACAACTACAGAAAAGTTTCATTAACCTACCACTTTTTTTTTGAGGAAATTTTGTTAAAAAGTGGGTGTCTCAGCTTACTTCTCTTAAAGATTAATATGTAATTTACCAAAACAGTTAGTATTGTTTACCTGTTTATGTAAGTTCATAAATAGAATTATCAAAACAGGATAACAAGCAGATATCCAGAATAAGCAACTGTACAGATTGTTAGACAATACAATAATAAACGTACCTCAAACTAAAAAAACTGTTGAACAATACTTCAAAACTTTCTTGTTTGGGCTACTTTGTCTTGTTTAGCTGACATGATTTTTATATATTTTATATTTATATATATATTATTAGGATAGAGTTAAATACAGAGCTTTTTTATCTATTAATATGTAATTTTTAAAGCTTAATACAAGTTTATAACTATGATTTATCAAATTCTTTTTTTCTTTTTTCTCTACCTTTCGTCTTTGTATTTGTTTTTTAGTATTAGTTTTTATTTTTTTTAATATTCCTCTTTTAGTTTAGTATTAGTGTTAGTAACCTTTTTTTTCTTTTCACTTCTCTACAAGAAGATGTTATCAGATTGGTGATATCTTATTATAGAGTGGTGGTCTGATAGTGTCTTCTAAGAGAAATGGTTGTTTCTATTTTGAAATTTATTATAATAAATTCAAATAGATATATCTGCTCAATGTAACTGATTACTTGTAAATGCTTTTAGAAGTAATTGCAAGTTGTCATACCTCAATATTATATAAGAAATTGCTCTTTGTTTATTAACAACTAAATGTAATAAAGGTCCAATGGCTAAATAGCCAAAGTAGAAAAAAAAAGTAAAAAAAATATTATGGGTTTATTTAAGATGCACATGTGCACAGCTATGTATCCTTTTATATTTTTAAAATAATTATATTATATTCTCAAAATTTTACTAAGATAACCTCTGTTGTATTCTTAACAAAAAAAATTTCTCTCACAAAGTTATTTTAGATTTTAATTTTAAATTAATCCTAACTCTAACCTAACCTAATTTTAACCTCTAACCTTCTAACTTTAATTATAATCTCTAATTTTAATTATTGTTTATATTTGTTACTATAAGGTGTGCAGCTATGCACGATGCGCAAAATTAATAAATCTAAATATTATTTATTGTATATAATTTTATTTAAATATATAAATTTAAGTATTTTATATAATTAAAGAATAATGATCAACTCAAGACACTATAATAAAGAAAACAAACAAACAAAAAAAACAATTGCAGCTCAAAAATAAACAAGTAGAAATAAAATATTAATGATTATATTAAAGAATTGTGATTTAAAGTTACATTTTATGCCAATATGATTGAATAAATCTTTTTACAGATTAGATAATATCTAATTTATTTGAAACTTATCTTCATGCTTTTAGTAACATGATTAGATGACAAAAATCTAATAGTTTTTATTTTTTATATTCAATATTACTTTGATAGATCTTATAATTATTTTATAATTAAAGAATTAGAGTTAAAAAAGATAGAAAAAGATATTCAAATAGTATATAAGGTTGTAAAGATAGATTAATATATATGATAGTTCTTAAAAAGATAGTTATAATTTTATTACCAATGTTTAAGAGTTCTAAAAGTCTGTTAATAAAAAGTATTATTTTAATTAAAATAAAATATATTTATTTATATAACTTATAGTTCTAAATAATAATTAATCTTAAAAACAAAATCAATACTTAGACTTTTAATTTAGAATAAAAATTAATTCTAAACTAGAGTTGTTTGATCAATATAATGCTTAGATTTGAGTTAGTTCTGATCAAATCAAATAAGAATTATAATTTGGGTTTGGATATTATATATAAAAAAAAATTGTTAAATTGTTAGTATAATTAGTTATTTATTATTTTGTTTTTATTCTTTAGATTTATATTATAAAGTTGTTGAATTTGATAAAAAGAAATATTTGGACTCAAAGTATATTGCCTTTGAATTTTATACTAAAAAAATTTTAGTATTTGAAATTGATAGTAATACTTTTTTTAAAATTTATTAATTTCTGTACTCATATAACAATTGATAATTAATAAATTTTGTGCTGTTGAAAGAAAAATAAAAAAGAGAAAAACTGCTTCAGGTTTTATATTACTTGACTATGATTATCTTTTTTTATTAATATTTGCTTCTATATTGATAAGTATTTTACGAGTATATACATAGTTTTACAAGATTATTAACAAATAATGTATGGTTGAGGTTTTAGCAAATGTTTAAAAAAGCTAGGTTTGATATTTATATATATTGTAAATTAATTGAAATAAGGAAATCCAAAAAACTAAAGCTAAGAAAACTATAAAAGATTATTGTTTAGTTGTAAATAAGTTAATTGAAAGGATATGTGATACATATTGGTGAGTTAAAAAAAGATAATTTTATACAAACAAATTCGTTTGTTTAAGAATTAAGTATACATCTAAAATCTATATTAAATAAAAATAATAAAATGTTAGTTTAAAGTAGCAAGATAAATAAAAAATATTTTGAATATTATATTTAAACTTATAATATAATTAATTTTTAAAAAATTGTATACTTTTTTTAATAAGTATTATATTTAACTATTTAATAATAAAATCTTTACAATAAGATTTTAAAATTTTTAATTTAATATAAATTAAATTATTTATAATTTTAGAATAAAGATAGATATCTTGACAGCTGTTTAAACAAATTTAATAAATTTTTTTTATTAATTTTACAAGTTTATAGAAATACAATAAAAAATGTTTATAGAATTTGCTTGAGTAGTGCTAAGATATCTTTATTCAAAGTTTTGAAATATTTATCTTTGCTTATATTTTTCAGACAGCTTAATTTTTTATCAAAATTAAATAAAGATATCTCAGCAACCATTTAAACAAATTTGATGAATTTTTTTATTTTAATTTTACAAGTCTGTAGAAGAAAATTAAAAAATATTTATAGGATTTGCTTAAGTAGTTGACAAGATATATTCATTCAAAGTTTTAAATATTTATCTTTATTTCTATTTCTCAGATAGCTTAATTTTTTATCAAACTTTGAATGAAGTTATCTCAGCAACTATTTAAGCAAATCTAAAGAATTTTTTTTATTTCAATTTTATAAGTCTGTAGAAGTAAAATAAAAAAGATTCATAGAATTTGTTTAGGTAGTTGTCAAGATATCTTTGTTTAAAAATTTTAAAACAATTATATTTTTAAGCAAATTAGTTTATTATTAAACTTTGAATAAAGATATCTTAGCAACTATCTAAGCAAATCTAATGAATTTTTTTATTTTAATTCTACAAGTCTGTATAAGTAAATTAAAAAAAAGTTCATAGAATTTGCTTAAGTAGTTGACAAGATATATTCGTTCAAAGTTTTGAAATATTTATCTTTGCTTTTATTTTTTAAGTAGCTTAATTTTTTATCAAACTTTGAATAAAGATATCTTGACAACCATCTAAGAAAATTTGATAAATTGTTTTTTATTTTAATTTTACAAGTTTGTAGAAGTAAAATAGAAAAAGATTCATAAAATTTGCTTGGGTAGTTGTTAAAATATTTTCATTCAAAAATTTTAAAACAATTGTATTCTCAAATAGCTTAGTTTATTATTAAACTTTGAATGAAGATATCTTAGCAACCATCTAAGCAAATCTGATAAATTTTTTTTATTTTAATTCTACAAGTTTGTAGAAATAAATTAAAAAAAGTTCATAAGATTTGCTTAGGTAGTTGTTGAGATATCTTAGTTCAAAGTTTTAAAACAATTATATTTGCTTTTATTTCTCAAACAATTTAATTCTTTATCAAACTTTGAATGGATATATCTTAGCTATACATGCCACCAAAATAGGTTTTTAAAAAAACCCTATTTTATCTCTATTAGAGCAAATTAGAATTCTTTATATGCAAGAGCAAATCTAATTTAGGTAGTTATATTCTTTATAATTTTGTCTCTTCAAAAAAAATGTCAAAAAATTTTGTCTTTTAAGTAAAATAAGTCAAAAACAATTTCGTCTTCAAATTTTAATTTCAGATTTTGAACTCAAAATAATTTCATTGGCATGTATAATCTCAGCAACCATCTAATCAAATCTGATAATTTTTTTTTATTTTAATTCTATAAGTTTGTAAAAGTAAAATAAAATAAATCATAGAATTTGCTTAAATAGTTGCTGAGATATTTTCGTTTAAAGGTTTAAAAAAAATATAATTTAATAAAATGTTAAGGGTTATACAAAAATAATCTGTTTGATCTTTCAAGATGTCTTATTAAGCCTCATGTTCTGTAATTGAACCTGGCTTTAAACAGTCTTCAAAAAAAAAGCAATTTGCATTGCTCTAATTTGGAAAATATCTAAAACAAAGCAGATTCTTATAATATATATTTTATTAAATTAATTTTAGGATTAAGTTATCTTATATTAAAGTTAGATTAGGTTTTAGATAGTTATATATAAGCAAAATTGACTTTTCGATATTTTTAATTAACTTGCCCAAAGTAGATTTAGATTGCCGTTTTTTGTATTTTTCAGATTTTTCGATTTTATTTCTTGTTTTACTTCACTGGTGATCATCAAATTCTATAATTTGATTGGACAAATATTACATGATTTCACTTCACTTTAGATAACCTTTTAATTTAGTAAATCATTAGACTGTAATTATTAATGCTAGCAAAACTTATGTAAGCTGATGCAATTATCATGTGACAATACACTATTTAATGATCTTCTCCAGTATTACCTGAAAATGTTGCAGTCACATGATGATCGAAAAATTCTTTAAAGTTCATTTAGGTTAGGGTTAGTGCCATTTTAAAGTTAAATAAAAGAGTAAAATCGCACAAGGAAACCTTTTTATTAATACACAGGAGGTGGTTTCTTATGCAATTTCACGAGATATAAGCGATTTTTGTCAAAATGAACGTTTGTTTTGAAATTTCCTGATCGTGTTACATTACACCAAATCATAATTCGTTATTGGCTAATTTGCTGTCAATCATCACGTGACTAAAACATTTTTCAGACGATACTGGGGTAGTTCTATTTAATATAAGTTATATTTAATGTAAGTTACATTATAGGTTCGTATATTACAATGTAATTTCATGCAACGTAAAAATGTAATTTATGTAATGCCAACCCTAAATATAAGTAATCACTTAATTAAAAATCGTTGAAATTCGTCGAAATTATTTTTTGAATTTCAGCAAATCAAACCAACTTCTGCTTATATATTGTACCCCTTTATGATAAAAATGCTGACAAGTAGGGTTAAGTTACATAAATTACAATTTTACATTACATGTAATTTTACGTAAGGGAGGGGAGGGTATTCTGGCGCACCTAAGCTCTATTGCCAATTAAAATTTTATAAATTAATTTTTATATTTAAAATTCATTTAAATCAACTAATTTTATGCTTGGCTATTCGCTAATGACAAAAAATATAAGTATTATTGCAACTTTTTTGAAACCGATTTTTTAGACATAATTTTATTAGGGGTATTTCGGCGCACTGCAAATATAGTAATATCTACATACTGCATGAACTTTATAATTGGCCGAGTTCAACATTTAATCAATAATAAATTACTAATGAAGCAGATTCTTGGTCTGGGCGTGCCAAATACACTTCAGCTAATTTTTAGTATTTTTTTTATTAACGTTGCTTGAATCTTGTGGCCAAGAGTTTCCAAGAGTTCTAATTAAAGTGATTTTAACACCATTCGATTCGTCTTAATAAGGCGAATTAAATGGTGTTAAAATCGTTCGTTTCTGGTCATTGTATTACGAGATACTTAAAAAAAACTTCAGTGCACCACCTTACCTCCCGCGCCAGAATACCGACTCTCCCTTAAGTTTCAGAAAATTAAATTTCATGTAATTTTTATCACGTAATACATAAAGTACCAGATTTAAAAAAGTTCGACCAGTATTATTGTATCATTTGATTTGAATGACGATCCGAATTGTAACTTCTAAATCGCCGAAAATTGATCTCAGAAACTAATAGAACACAGATTAAATTACATAATATCGGTATTACAAATTTCGGAAATCCGGTAAAGAGAAATTTTAAATTTGTATTTAGGTTTTTTCTTGGTAGTTTATCAGAATCAGATAAATGTCCGATGCAATAACGGTAATGCACGACTTTTAATGATTCGATTGGATCTTAAATTGAAAAATATGCATGAATATGTCATGTCATTTTTGTGCGCATTGCTAACGGATATCGAATTGCTCCTTCGTTACGCTTCAGACCAGTCATATAGAACCAGTTAACTGACCAATAGATATCAAATGCACGTCGAAGTAGAACTATTTTAGATTTAGAGTCCACTAAATTGAAACGGAATTCCAAATATAATTTAAGTTGATACGAAATCTAAAAGCAACTTAAATTTGATACTGATACTGTAATAAATAATTACTCGAGAGTGAAATAGTAAGTAAAAATTTATCCCCTGAAGAATTGTCATACATATGTGCGGATTTAACGCATGATCGTGTTTCGGTATTTCCTTTCATAGCGATAGGGGACGTCTAAAGCGGAGCAGGTTTTTATAATGTATATTTTATTGAATTAACTTTAGGGTTAGGGACATCTTATCTTAGGGTTAGTTTAGGTTTTAGATGGTTATATAAGAAAATTGCCTTTCCGACATTTTTAATTAACCCACCCGAGGTAGGTTTAGACCGCCATTTTGTTTTGCTTCGCAAAATTCTATAATTTGATTGACCGTATATCACGTGATTCCGCTCCGCTTTAGACAACGGGTACATCTATCGCTATGTACCCAGCCCGATTTAGGGTCGTCTAAAGCGGATTTACTTATTTCTGCAAGTGAACAATTACGCACCAATAGGGAAAATTAAATTTTGACCAGCGTTAGGGTTAGAGTTAAGGTTGGTATAAGGAACGGTGTATAGTAAAATTTGGCCAGGAATTTTTTTTATTAGAATGTAAACCAGTGATGTTTTGAAAAAGCCTTCGATTTATATTACACTAAGATTGCACCTGATCTTGCGATCTACATATAAAAATTTCCTTTTTTTGGGAGTTCTTTAAAGTGGGTAAATCACGTGTTATATCATTTTTTCATTAACATTAGGGCTAGAGTCACTTTGGGTTGGGTTAGAAATGTTTTTATAAGCAAAATTATCTTTCCAATATTTTTGTTAATGAACTAAGTTTAAACTACCATTTTTGATATTTTTCTTTTTTTTTTTTGCTTGTTTTGCTTTGTCGAGCTGATCTGGATTTATTAAATTTTGACAATCCAATTAGTTAATTATTATATAATCTGTCTTGCTTTAAGGAACCCTTTTTTTGGAAGTCATTTAAAGCATTGTGCAATTATATAACATAAGGTCAATCCAATTATTTATTTTGATTGATATAAATCAGAAAAAAAACCCAATATTTAACTCTATATTTATATATTAATAAAAAATATTAGAAAGGTGATTTTATCTATAAGATATGTTTTAACAGGTAGTACTTATTTTACTAACAATTACTTCACTAATATCTTAGTTTACCAACAATTAATTTACCAACAAGTTCATTTTACCAATAATTAATTCACCAATAGCTTATTTACAAACAAAATAATTCTGGGCATTGTCATTAAGTTCAGACTAGAACTAGAGTTAAAATTAATATAATTTATAAAAAAATCTTGTTAGTAAAATGAACTTGTTAGTAAATTAATTATCAGTAAAATGAACTTGTTAGTAAATTAATTGTTGGTTAATTAAGATATTAGTAAAGTAATTATCAGTAAAATAATATATATCTATTTTAACTCTAACCTCAAACTAACTCTTACTTTAATGTTAATTAAATAACCAAAAACATATAATATACAATATTTTAAATATTCTTTATAAAAAAAATTATCACAAATATGATTAGTAATTAATTCTATAAAAACATAGTAATAAATTTTTATTACTAACTTTTTTTTTAAATATCCAAATATATAATTGATTAATATAATGATAATTAGTATATATTATGTCTATTATTATAATTATATCTTTTTTTTTATAATGTATTTAATAAATCTTTTTCAAATATTTAGTAGTAAAAATCAATTTAAAATTTTATTATATGTGAAATCTTTGATTTTTGTAATAATATTTTACAAGATCTAGTAAATACAATAACAAATTACAAAGAATTGAAAAATATATTTGCTATATATGATTTTAAGCTTCTAACAAACTTTATAATCTAACTTATTAAATTTAACTTACTATTTGTATTCATTAGATTTTGACAAATTGTTAAAATTAGATAATATTTTTCAATATTTATAAGCATTAATATTTGTTAAAGATAATGCAGAAATTGGTTAAAGCTAAAAATTTTGGATCTTAATTTAGATTCATAAAACCTACTAAAACTCACCTATACTTGTTTATTATAAATTCTACTATAAAGCTGACTCTTAACTCTAAAAAAGTTAAAAAATATATTTCAAAAATTTTTAAATTTTATAATAAAATAGATCAAATTTTTAGTCATTACAATATTTATTATACAATCTTTATAATTATTGTAAATATAAAAAAATAAATTTATTTTGTAATAGTAATTGTTATTCTAGTAATTATAAATATAAAAAAATTTTTGTTAAAGCTAAGAAAGCAAAATGAAAGTCTGTTTTAAAATTTTAAAATAACTAATTTTTTAGTTTTACTAATTTTAATTTAAGTTAGCATCTGAAAATTAAACTTAACAAGAAATGAGCAAGATAATAAAATGTGTATTTATTACTTATTTTTTATTTTTTATCTATTTTTATTAATTATTATATATTGTTAAGATTATTTTACTATTCCTAAGGCATCCCTATTTGCTTTATTTGTGAGAAGAAACTTCGATAGTATAGGGCACATACTGACTCTAGAATCTATTATTCTCAAACCTTTAGCTAAACTACCCAAGCTAGCCATGCAGTTGCTAAAGCTTTCACTTGCAGTCAGGGTGAACCATTAAACCACTTATGCTTTATACCCAAGTCGATCTGCCTGAGCAAATCCTTGGCCTCTTCCAGAGGTCCGAAACTTGCTTCAGACTTTTTTTCTCCAGAATCCTCGACTGGCGATTTGTGAGCCTTGTCAAGATTTCTGTCCTACAATAGAATACTGCCAATCTGATGACACTTTCTCGCAGGGAAAAAAAAGAGAAAAAAAATTTTTTTAAATAGAAAAGAGGGAGAAACAAAAACAAATACATATACGAAAATGAGTACTAATATAAAAGAAGTCAAAAAACTAATCTAAAAACCTATAAGAAACTATCACTAGAATAAAGAAAACCTGCTAACCAGATAAAAACTTCATCTATACAGAGTAATAAACTACTCATATTAACTTGTT
>CAJVQC010001226.1:0-10571 GCA_910592285.1 Racocetra persica
TCATCTGACTGATGATTATTTACCAAATAAGGTAAGATCATCGATGACCAAATTTGGTATATTCCCAGACTGCATTAGATATATCTTGATGAGCTTTACAACTTTAGTTACAAGCCCAAGAGAGATTTACTTAGTAAAAAAAAAGTTTTAGATAGAAGCACTACATATTCGACCTTATAGTAAAATTTACATATAAAAAAAAAATATTTGTTTAGGTAACTCATGATTTGCCTATTAATTTATAATTAATTATTAACAAGTTTATAATTTGGCTTAAAAAAAATTTTTAATTTTGGCTAAAACTTAATAATTTCAGCCAGAATTATATCTAATACACTAGCTAACCTACCTATCTACCCAAAATCAGCTGATTTCTAGAAGCTTTTTAACTTGGAAAGTCTATCTTTTGTTTTTCTCTCTACTTGTACAGTTTCTTTTCTTGTTTCTGTCTATCTATCTCTATATTTCTCTTCATTCTAATTTCTTCTTTTTACTTCTATCAATCCATCTAATATTTCTATCTAAATTTGCTTATTCTGTATCTAAAGTAGCTAAAGCTAGTTTGTTTACAATTTTTTTTATTAGACTATCTATTGTAATATCTTTTTATCTTGTCAATATACATGATTTTTTTATTCAAGACCATTTTGTTGTCACTATTTTTTGTTTTCTTGCTTCTTTTTTTACTAGTTTATTTGCAATTTTATTATATGTTTCTATTATATTCTTTGCCTTTTTTTTTAGCTATACTTTAAGATTTTTTAGTTTCATATTTTTTAAATTTGCTATAAAAGACTTGTATTTTTGAGCTTAAATGCTTCTCTTTTTTTTTTAATACCATCTTTGTACTTAAGTATTTGTATAGTAGCTAGGCTATTTATATATATTATTATCTCTGTATCTTCTGATGCTACTAGTGATGCTGTTCAAATAGCTTCTAATTCTGCTCTTGTTGAAGACAGCTAATCTTTGAGTATACAACTAAACTTTGCTTTTCTTTTTCATTTTCTTTTTTATACTCTGCAATCGCTATCTAATCTGTATTTATTTGTATTCTTTAAGATACTTCTTTTTCTTCATATAGTGATTCGTTTATATAAAAATTAACTTTTTTTACATCTTGTAGTTCTTAGATGATTACTATTAAATCTTCTTGTCTCTTTTTTTTTTACTTGGTTTCTAATCAGTTTTTCAGATAGAGTTTCTATTTTGATCTTATCTTGTACTTCTTAGTTACGCTCTTCTTCTTTTACATCTTTTTTCATTCTTTTTTTCTGGCTTAGTATCTCTAGTTTAAGCTTGATTTCATTTTCTTTATGATTAGTTACTAATTGCTTAACTCAAACTTTCTTTAGTACCCTTCTGTTGCTCTGAAATTTCTTTGTAAATAAATATTGTATAGATTTTTTTTTGCTTTTATTTCTGTAGCAACTTTTGTATAGTTAGATTCTAATTCTATTACTCTTACTATCCTCTAATTTTCTTAGTATTTTATGTTGAAAGTTTTCTTTTCTTTACCATATTTCTTTATTATCTTTTTAATTTTAAGAGTATAGTTCTCTTCTTCAAGCAGAATCTATACTTTAAGTCTCTTATCTGTCTTGATTTTGATAAAGATTGCTCTCAAACTTATACTGTTTTTTGTTCTTTTTAATATTTCTTTTTAACTTCTCTTGTTCTTCTATATTCAATTACTTTCTTTTCTAGCTTCTGGAACTATTTTGCTTTTTTCTCTCTTGTTTTTGTTTCTCTATATATTTTTATTTGTTTCTATATTATCATTTTTGTATCACTATAGTCAAGTAGTTGCTCTAATATAAAGATATTGTAGTTTTTGTATTAAAGGAATTTCTACTTGTCTTTCTCTATTAAAAATCTATAATCACAGTTCTTTTCTCTGAAAGTTTGAGGTTCTTTTTAATTTTTTCTAACTAATAGTAGATTTCTAGTTTTTTAACTTTTTTAATATCTGTATATTTAAATTGTTCTGTAGTTTAGCTTTGTTTAAATTTTTTTTATCTAATTTTAGAATATATTTATAGCTTCTTAGGTTGATTTGTGCTTTTTTTAAATATAGTTATATAGTTTCTTCTACTTTTTGTTTGTTATTTAGTCATACTAGTAACTCTGTAAAGTGGTATGCAATTTGTTATTATTATATTAATTGTAGTTCTATTATTTTTTTGTAAGTTACTAGTGAGTTTGATATGGTGTTTACTATTTTGTTTTTGAGTATCTTTAGTATGAGGCTTTGCAGCTAGTTGTATTATTATTTTGGTAGGATTTTTAACTATGTTCTAAATTTTATTCTTGACAAAAGAACTATATTATTGATGTATATCATATATATTATATAAAAAATCTTTTTTTTTGCTAATTTATTTTATAATCATATATATTTTGTTTTTGATAATATCTTCTTAGCTTGTTTTCATTTTTGGTTGCTAGCTATATATCTAAGAATCTGTTGGATCTTTTTCTTTGTTTTTTATTACTACTTCTTTGTTTGGGCCAAAATTAATTTTTATACTATCTTTCTTGTATTCTTTTCTTAGCTTTATAACTAATAGCTCAAATTTTTTCAGATTAATCTCTATATTATTGATCTTGTAAAATTCTTTCACAATTTTAATCATTTTCTCTAGATCTTCTTTAGAGCTTGCTATATATGTTGTATTATCTTATATACTATTACCTTTATTTTAAAGCTTTGCTATTAGATCATATTGTTTACAATATTTTTTGGCTATTCTGCTACTATTCAATATCCTGCATTTGAATTGCTACTAATAAAGAGTTATAAAATATTCTTTATACCAGAGATAATATAACTTCTTCTTGGTCTATACTATCTTTTGTAATAAATATTTCCGTAGTTTCAAAACTTGTTATTATCTTTATTTCTCTTTTGAGTAGAGCTATAAGATAAAGCTTTTTTTTAGCTTGTAGCAACTTGATCTTTTCTAGTACTATTTTTAGCATCTTTATATTAACTAAGTCAAAAGCCTTTTTTATATTCTAAAAAAGTAACTATATTTCTTTTTTGTATTCTCTTGTATTTTCTAGCAGGTAGTTGATTAAGTATATTAGTATTGCTATTCTTTCTTTTAATAGATCTGTAAAATTTTTTCTTTTTAATATCTCATTTTTTCATAGTATTTGGCTTAACCTGTTGTTTAGGACTTTGACTACTGTTTTGCAAAATATTTCTAGTAGCAGAATTGGTTTTATATTATTCAAATTATAGTACCAATCTTCTCTTTTAGGTATCAGATATTGCATATATTAGCAAATTTTAAAACTATAATATTATATATAACAAATTAAAATAAAATTAAATTAAAATAAAATAAGAGATAGTGTAAATAGACAAGCCACCAGAAAATACAAATTTTTGGGGTACATTTTTTTAGCATTTTTTTAGAGTTAGTATTAGAGTTTAGAAGCAGGTTTTATAATAAACAAGTTTAAATAGGTTTTAGAGAATTAAATAAAAACTTCTTATTTTATTTTAATCTGGTTTTATTATAATCTGTAATATTATATAAGATTTACGATTAATACGTAATATTGTACAAGATTTTAAAAAAGTGTAAATAGATGCAAATTTTATTAAGAAAATTTACAAACTTTTAATAAGTAGCATTTTTTAGCACTTTATTCTAGTTATAATAGTAGTTAAATCATTAAAATCAATCTAATATTTGCCGAGATAGCTTATCATAATATTTGTGCAATATTTCGAATTATTGTGTAATATTGCACAATATTTGAAATATTATATAAATATTATAATAAGCTATTTTAGTGAATATTAAACAGATTTTGATGATTTAACTACTATTATAACCAAAATAAAGTACTGAACAAGGCTACTTATTGAAAGTTTGCAAATTTTCTTAATAAAATTTGCATCTATTCACACTTTTTTAAAATCTTGCACAATATTACATATTAATCATAAATCTTATATACCGTATTTACACAAAATAATACACATAGATGTTATTTTGAAAATTGCATTTTCTTAAAATATTATAGTTGGTTTCAAAATAACACCTATATGTATCCTGAAATAACACACACCTCATATACTAATGTTAATAAATCACCTTGATATTTACTATTAATAATTGTAATGTATATCTTTACCTCAAAATAATGCCTATGCACGTACTTGAAATAATGAGCATCTCCTTGAAATAATATGCAGATATGCATTATTTTGTATAAATATAGTAATATTATAGTTTTAAAATTTGCTGATATATTTAATATCTATTTTTTAGCATATATTCTTTGCTAAACATCTGCTTGCCAAGCTACTAAATAATTTCTTTGCTCTTTTTTCTGCCTCTTTGAGTAAAGGATATATGATTTCTGTAGGCTCTGGTATTAACTTGTTCTTTATATGTTTTAGAACTTTTTTCTATTCTTTTTCTATTATTTCCTACTCTAGGTCTTTGTAGTCTTCTGTATTGATTTCTTTAATTACCCTATATATTTTTCTTTATTTTTTATTTATCTTTTTAGTATTTATCTTTTTTTCTCTAAACTGCTTCTCAAAGTATATTTTTACTTTTTCTAATATTTCTTTCTCTTTTGTTAGAAATTCTTTTTTTCTATTTTTTTCTTTAAATATATAGTTTATTTTGATACTTTGATGTAATTTTTTGAGTAGATTATTGATTATTTTTCTTTCATTTATAATAATTATTTTATATCTTGCTTTGATACAATCTTGAATCTCTTCTTTTTCTGCCTTTTCTCTTCTTCTTTTCTAGTTTTTATATAATATTTTCTATTAAATTTCAGCCTTTTCATATATAATTTCTTCTTGTTTTTTCTTCTAACTTTTGAATAATTTTTTTTCTTCTTTAACTCTTTCTAGTTTTCATCTTATTCGTATTCTGTTTATTAAATTTTGTATTTCTTTTAGTCTTTTTATCTTTTTCTAGACTTCTGTTTTTTTTAATTCTACTATACCAGTTTTTAAGCTCATATATATTTTTTTTTTGTTTTGTTAGGTCTTCTAATAATATATCTTTCTTTCAATTTCTAGTATTTTTGTTTTCTTTAGAAGAATTAAACTTGCTATCTTTCTGATACTTAATTCTATAATATTCTATAAATTTTCTATTGTTTTTCTTTTAGTTTTTTTACTTCTTGCTGATTCTTTTCTTCTAAGCTTTGCTTCTCTTGTCTCTTCTTTTTTCTTTTTTCTAAGATCTTGTTGATTTTCTTATCTAGTTTTATTTTGTATTCTTCCTAATTTTCTTTATTTGCTTTTCTTAAATTTATATTGACTCTTGTTTTGTTTATTTTCTTTGTTCTTGCTATATTTCTTTTTTGCAGATTAAGACCTGTAATTATTTTGCACCAGATTAAACAGTAGTTATTTATTATTATAAAATTTATATTCTCTGTTTTTTTTTTATCACATCTTTTTTTATTCTCTATTTGTCTATATTGTATCTATTTTGGTCTTTATTTTTTTGTCTTTTTATATATATTTGGTATCTAATGAATTTGTTTTCTAAAAGGGTTTAAGAAGTTTTCTTCTGTTAATATATTAGTAATTTGTATCTTCTTGTCTTTTCTTTTTTCTGAGTTTTTCATTATCTTTTTGTTAAGATTTATATTAAAATTTCTAATAATGATATAGTAGTGATATTTTTTCTTTTTTTTATATCTTTTCTTTGAGATATTTCTTAATACTTTCTTATATCTTTATATTTTTAGATACTATATATACTATTATTACTATTATATATAGTCTTTTAAACTATATATAAGTTTAACTTCAGAAAATATGAGCTGTGTTTGATAACTTGTGCTATATGTTTCTTTCAAGTTCGTTTTATAACTATACTACTTTAAGCCTTTTTTTGTTTTTATCTACCGATACTCAAAAATTACTATAATTGTTATTTCTTCTAGTAGTGTATTTTCTTTCTTTTTTGAATATATTTATCTCTACTAGGTCCAGAATATTGATGCTTTTTTCTTCTATATAATTTATAATATTTTCTAATTTTTTTTTATTGGCCTTTAACTCATTAATGTTATGAAACCTTATTATTAGTAAATTGTAGTTTTTAGAGATTTCGTGTGATGTTTGCTTCTTTTTTTTCTTGTTTTTTCTAGTTTTTTAGGCTATGCTTTTTTCTTTTTAGCTCTTCTTTTTTCTTTTGATTTCAACCTTTTGTCTTTCAGAAGCATCTTGTGACCTTTTCTCTACTTTTTAGATTTTGCTTCAGATTTTCTAGCTTTTTTAAAATTTTTATTAATATTGTTTCTATACTTGGTGGGTTTGCTTCTTTTTTGGTTTTTTTTTTCAAAGATTTTCTTCTTTGCTATTGTTTGCTCTTGATATTCTTGATCTTTTTTTTGTAGTTTCATTATAGTATTCTTCTCTATATTTTTGTTTTTTGTTATATTATTGTTCTTTTCTTTCTCTTGTTTTATTTCTTTTTACTTCTCTTTCTCTTGAGCTTGATTACTCTGGCTTACTTGTACTGTTTTCTCTCCTTGTATATAAGACTTTTCACTTTAGTAACCAGTTATTATATCTTATTAATTTTGTGATTGCTTGATTTCTATTTTCTTTATATTCAAATGCTATAATTGCTATTGCTCTTTGTCTGCTATTACTATTATATAGTATATAGACTAATTTAGTTTCTCTGTTTCTTAAACTATTGAGTAGTAGGATCTCTGATACATCCTTTAGTATTCCTCTTAATTTTGCTATTGTATTGCTTTGACTATCTCTTTTTTTAAAGTCTTCTATACTTTTATAACTTTTGCTAGCTTTTTATCTCTGATTAGAATTGCTTAAGGGATTTCTTTGTTTGGCCTTTTTCTAATTTTCAAAATTGCTAAAGCTTTTGAGAAACTTCTTTTAATTTGTATTTCTTCTATCTCTTCTATCTTCTTGCAAACATATTATACTTCTTGCTGATTTATTTCTTTTGGTAGATCTTATATTGTTATATATATTATTTCTTTAATATTTTCTTTTATACTTGATTCTTTATCTTTTGTTTTTATAATATAGACCTTTTTGAGATTTTTTTTTTGCTTCTCATGTTTTTTTTTTTTCTGTCTTCTTTGCTCTATCTTCATTTGAACTTTTTTAAATATTATTGCTTCTTTTCTTTAGTTGTTATATCTCTTCTGATATTATTCTAAACTACTCTCAGTTTTTCTTTTCTATTTTCTTTATTGCTTCTTTTCTTTTTGCTTCACAGTTAAAGTAACTTCTATCTATTTATTATGGTTCTTAAATATTTTTTTAACTTTTTTAAGATGTTTGTTGCTAGCTAGCATTTCTTTTATTATTTTAATCGTTGTTCTTTATTATCTTCTAATATATTATATACCAGTATCTTGGCTTGTAATTATCTATATTGCTACAAGGTCTTTTATTTGATGTCCACATATTTTGACTTAGTAAGGTTTCTGCAATTATCAAATCTTTCTTTGTATTTTTTTAAGTTCTTGTACTTGTTTCTGTGTTGTTTTGTAGTTCTTGATAAATCTCTATTCTGTTATATGCTACCTGTACGTTTTTTTGTTTTTTTCTATTTGTTTTGTATTTTTTTTTACTTTTCTTTTTTTATTTTTTCATCTAAGGACAATATAATCTCTTCTTGCTTAACTATCACCTATTTTTCTGCTTAGTTGTTATTTTTAATCTTTGTATTTAATATTGTATATTATCTATACCAGTATAGTCAAACCTCTCTATAATCATACTCTTGATTTTAAGAATTTAATGCTTATAAAAAGTTTGTGCTTATATAGAAATTAAATTTTATAAATGCTATATAAGTTGATTTTAAAATTTTATATGACTATAAGCAAATATGACTATAGAGGAGGTAACTATAGAGAGGTCTGACTATATTTTTTATTTGTGCTTGTGTTTTACTTTTTACTTCTTTTTCTTAATATTGCTTCTTTTCTATTACTAATAATTTCACTTGTGGAGTTTTTTTAACAATCTTTATCTTGTTTTCTTCTCTTGTTATTTCTTTTAGATTCATACTTGCTATGTAGTTAATTGATCCAGAGTTTAATTTAATCAATTTGGCCTTTTCTTTTCAATTTTGAAAGATCTTATTTGAAATATTATTTTTGATTGCTAGTAATGCTTTTTTTACTTGTTCAAATAATGATAGCATTCTGATTATTTTTTTATTTAGTTTTTTATTATACAAATTGCTGTTATAAGATCTATATCATCTGGTTCTCTTTCTTTAGTTTTTTGTAAGCATCTAGTAAGAAATTTACAGTTGATATATTTTAGTCTTGTTTCTGTCTACGATATAACTGATCATAATAGGCCTATATTATATATGTCTATTATCCTCATGTAGTATCTTTTTGTATAATTTGATTATCTATCTTGATCTTTTTAGAAAAGTTTATTACTATATATACTCTGTTGTTTATTTTTATTTATATGTATTGTTTGTTTATTTTGTTTTTTTTATTTGTATTACTATTATACATACCACCAAAATAGGTTTTTAAAAAAATCTTATTTCATTTCTATTAGAGCAAATTAAAAATTTTTATATGCAAGAGCAAATCTAATTTAGATAGTTATATTCCTTATAATTTCGTCTCTTCAAAAACAATATCAAAAAATTTTATCTTTTAAGTAAAATAGATCAAAAACAATTTTGTTTTCAAATTTTAATTTTGGGTTTTAGATTCTAAAATAATTTCGTCAACATGTATAATTACTATCAATAATTTGTATTTAAAATTAAGTAGTTTACTCACTTTTTGTTAAAAATTTTTTTAAAAGTTTTGTTTTTCTTGGTTGTCTTGCTTGTTATAGATTTGATTTTGTTTGTTTCTAAGCTAAATATCTGTTGTTTTTGTTGTTTATCCTTTTTTCTTAAAGTCTTGTTAAATGTTTTCTATTATCTTTGTTGTGTTTTAGCTGCTTTTTTTTTCTGCTTGTTTGTATACAAGTAATTAGCAAAAGAGTTTTGCTTTTTATTGTATATTTTTGTATTTTAGTTTTATTTTTTGTTACAATACCCAACAAGAGTTTCTCTATATCTGTAGATCTCTTAAAATTATATATAGCATTTTTAAACTTTTTATAAACAAAGAAAATCTTGAATATAGGTCTTTATATTATTTATAGATTAATGAATTTTTTTAACAAACATCTACTATATAAATATTATTTATTTTTTTTTTTTTGATATTAAGATAGGATTTTGCTTCATATTTTTATTTAGATAATTTCAAGTATTTGCCTTATATAGCTATATATCTAACTTAAAAATACAAACTTAAACAATTTTATCTATAATCTAAATCTACTAGAGTATTCATATAAATATTATAAAAGTCTGAATATATAATTATTAGATAAATTTTTTTAAAAAATTTATATAAGGTTTTCTCAATAACAACATAACCAATTTTGATAATTAAGATCACTTTTAAATTTTATAGTTTTATAAATTTTAAAAAATCTTTAAATGCTGAAATTGTTTACTTCATTGCTGATATATTATTATTAGTAATTTGTTAAAAAATTACAGAATTTTTAATTTTTATCAAATTTTTAACAATAATATCTTAGCAATGAAGTAATCAATTTTGATATTTAAGAACTCTTTTGAATTCTACAAAACTGTAGAATTTAAAAAAATCTTAATTACTAAAATTGATTATGTTGTTGTTGAGATATATAGATTTGAATTTTTAAAAGAACTTTTAAACAGTATTATCTAAAATTTGTTAGCCATCAAATTTTTTTTTATGAATTTCTTAACAACAAAATAATCAATTTTAATGTTTAAGAACTTTTTTAAATTCTATAAGCACGTAGAATTCAAAAAAATCTTCAAATATTGAAATTGATTATTTTGTTATTGAGGTATATTATTCAAAAGTATTTGTACAATTTTCATAGTTAGTAATTATATAAAAATTTGTAATCATATAGTACTGTGATATAGGAAACATATCATTCTATAAAATATACAGATAATTGCTTTTAAGATATTTTTTGTTTACAAAAAAAATTTAAGATACTATGCATGATTTTGAGAACTTATATTGGAGTGTGAGAAAACTTTTGTTAAACATTGTATTTGATTATAGTTTAAATTATTTTATATTTTAAATTATATTTTAGATATTTTAGTAATTATATTATATATTAAAATTACTACAGTGCGGACAACCTAGTTCGAACAAATGAAAATTTTTAGCGGCCAAATTTAAAATTTAATTTATATATATATGATATGGTTAAATTTAAAATTTTAACATAAAATGGTCAAATTATTAATTTAATATAGTCAATTTAATATATAGAGTGGCCAAATTTAACATATAAAGTGGCCAAATTTAATATATAAAGTGGCAAAATTTGCTTGTTTAATAGTATATTTTAAGCGGCCAAATTGCTTTTCTAATTATAAAATTGCCTCGACTTTAATTTTTTACTATTTTATTAAAATAAATTTAAAAAAAATTTAAGACTATCAAAATATTTAGCTTGCATGGTTTTATTTTTTTTTTTTTTTTGG
>CAJVQC010001227.1:0-10566 GCA_910592285.1 Racocetra persica
TATATTAATGTTTATTGAAATTCTATTAATGTAATATACTGTATAATCAAGTGATTTAAATTTTGTTTATTTTGATTGATCGATTTATTTATAAATATAAATATGATCTGCAATTTGCATATGGGCAGGATTGATAGCCCAAAATCAAATTGTCATCTGGCTACCCGATTGACAATCAGGTCGATTGTCATTTGGAGTACAACATATATATAAGTTTAGTCAATAGCAAGTATGAAAGTATGAACCAAAAGTATCATAGTGTCCACTTTGTCACTTTTCTATAAGTTTTACTGTAGTTCGATTTTTTTGTTGTTGACCAAGGGATCATTGGAAAGAGTTGTCTATATTTTTTTTGCTAAACAAGAGTTTAATTATTTATTTGTAAAAATTGTTTTAATAGTATATTACACAAATTTGTAATTTAATAAATTATATCTATATATAAACACTATATATAAACTAATAAATTTTCTTATTATTATATTATTTTTGTTATTTTTATTTAACTTGTACAAGCTTTAATAAATATTTAATTTATTATAAACTATATCAATTAATTTATTGGGTTTGGGCTCTGTAGCTTATATATTGTTAAACTCTCAAACCCTACAAACAAGGTTAATGGTTTGAGTTAGGCTAGTAGTAAATTAATAATTTACTACTATAATCTATTGAAGTCAAATTAAATATGAAGCTCTGTAGAAGTTCATGTGCAAGTACAAAATTAGATTAAAAATTTTTGAAAAAAGACCAATTATGAAATATAAATATTATGTGTAGTAGCAGTACTACAAAGGTTAAAGTTACTAAAGATTATACAACTAAATTCTAATAGACAAGCAGTATCAATATTCTTATACTTCTAGTTTAAACAATACTAACATATCTGCACCCAACTTGTAGAAACTTGATCAGAAGAATAATTACCAGATTGTATATATAAATTTTAAACTAGTATTGCAGTATTAGATTTGATTAGAAAAGTGATATAACAGTAACTAAAACTAGAGTAATAAGAGAAGTAATAAATATAAGGATAGTCTGTGATAAAAAATTAGCTTTACCAAATTTGAAAATACCTTTGGTATATATATAGAAAGACCAGAATTAGAAAGTTCTAAATATAGAGAAATAGTTTTTATTTAGAAAATATAAATACTTGAAATAGCTAGGGTGCACCAAGCTAGTAGTATATATATATAAACAGATATTAAGTATATACTAACTTTAGAATACCAAACAAGTTGAAATACCCAAGTTGAAAGTAATTAAGTATTATAAAATCTCATTAGAAATAATATTTAGATATTATACAATATAGCTATATCTAACTAACTATAGATGTTTCTGTTTGAAAATAAGAATACAGTATATAAGTAGAAATAAATGATTGTAAGAACCGCAGAAGCTAGTACCTTAAAGAAAAAAAGTTTCAAAAGGTATTAGTAGATAAAGATAAAAGACAGACAGAGTACTGATAAGTCTGTATTTGAAAAAAAAGCTAATGTCTACTACCAAATTAGAAAATAACTTGGCTATAAGATCTTAGTTGTAATATCTATTGGGAAGTATATTTGTAGCTTATATGAGTAATATAAAAAATATATATAGAATACTAATAAGAATAGTCAGAAGTGCAAAAATTCTAAATAGGTTTAAACAGATACAATTTTACTAGATAGAGATTTGATATGAGAATAAATTAGTTCTAATCTAATATAATATTAAAATAATAAGTTATAACTATAATTATATAGTTTATTTAATAAAAAGTTGGATAGAAAAATACCTGCTCTTTAAAAAAAATTAATTTATTATTAATACAATTTATATTAATTAATTTATTACATAATTTAATAATATATATATAAATTTATATATATTTAAACTTTTGCAAGTATACAAATCTAAAAAAAATTATATATAGATTGCAAATTAGATATAATCTTAGTATAATATAAAATAAAAGGCTTTTTAAAATATCAAAATTTTGTTTAAAAAATTATTTTTTATATTCTAATAAAAAATTTTAGTTAAATTTTACTATATAATTTTTTTATATCAATTTTAACTCTAATACTAATGCTGATTAAAATTTTATATATATTTAATTAATAAAAGTTTGTAATTTATAGTAGTCTACTATTTTGAAGAATTTTATATATAAATTTTTATAGTATTTAAAAAATTTTGCAAATTAGCTAATCAGATTTTGAGATCAAAATTTTAAGCTATAACTAATTTTTTAAAAAATATATACTTTTTATATTATATCTAATCTTGCAATTTGATTAGCTATACAAAATTTTTTAAGATGTTTTTAGAGTAGTTCAAAATAAGTATTACAAAACAATGTAATTGACTATAGTAAATCATTATAATTAATTATAGATTTTTGCTTTGCATATAACTTGTTTTATTTGCAGAAATAAGTAAATTTGCTAAATTTGAGATAGGGCCAATTGGGATAGAACATAAACTAATTAATCAAATTTATATTAGCTAACTATATAATTTATTATAGATTTTTTTTTAATATTAAAGTGATCTCATAGTTGGTAGTTTTATTGGTTTGTATATTAAGCTGATCATAGTTAGCTGCTACTTATTTGCTCATTTGGTATATAATTTTGGAGGATACAACTAGCCATACATACAACTTTTGATTGTCTATTTAAGCAGTCCATCTGAAGGTTCTATACTAGATATTATATTTATAATCTAACTAGAGGATTATCTATTTAAACTTTCTATACCATCATATTCTTGTGCAGCAACCAATCCTGCTATAGGAAGTATATCTATCTAGAGCTAATTTATCCTTGAGATAAACTTGTTAGAGCTTTTTATACCTACAATCTGGTTAATCTAGACTTCAGTAATTTATACCAAGTCTGAGAACAAGTACTTGCAAGCCAAAACTGCTACTGTTACTTATTTCTACCCTTGTAAAGTTCACTCAAACTCTAGTACATACTTTACAAACTATTAAGGGTACCCACCAAGTTCTAAACTACCAATCTAATAATTTAGAAGAGACTTTCATCTAAATTACTGATCCTCTGAGAACCGCAAATTAAGCAGATTCTTTCTTTTAGTTCTGATAGCCTGGTTGGTAGAGTGCCTCTTTAAACATTTTAATTTCACTAATCCTGATCCTGTTTAATTCTTAGTTCTCATAATAATAGTCTTTTATGTAGTACTGTCAAAGATTTGTGCTACTTCTCTATTTAGATCTTGCCAAGCAAGCATCCATTTTTCTGGTTTCTTAAATTTATACAATTTAGAAGCTTATTTGTAAACTTATATATTATACAAATATTCTATAATCTTTCAATTTTGTTGATATAACCAAAGTTATAGAGATTCTGTTTTAACTGATTGATGAAAGACAATAGCTATTATACAGATAGAATATTCAAAATTCATTACTAGTGAGTTTCAAACCTCTATCTAGCAAACATATCACTTGAAGATGCAACA
The DNA here is from genome assembly GCA_910592285.1 of Racocetra persica. Classification (NCBI taxonomy): domain Eukaryota; kingdom Fungi; phylum Glomeromycota; class Glomeromycetes; order Diversisporales; family Gigasporaceae; genus Racocetra; species Racocetra persica. Next base: position 3,484 of record CAJVQC010001227.1, read on the forward strand.
ACTTAACTATTTTACTAAGTTGCTATACCCTTTATTATAGATTTTTATATTATACAAGTATAAATTAATTTTATTATTATTAGTTATATTAATTATTTTAAACAATTTATTGATATATTAATTATTTATTTTTATTCAAATAAATTATCAAATAATATATTTGCTTTTTTTTATATTTACTATTATTAAGATTTTTTGCTTAAACCTTTTATATAATTGATATTTCTGTTTATATTCTTCAAATTAAATATTTATTAAAATTAGTCTATTTAGAAATTATTTAATTTATTAACAAAATATAATATTATCTAAAAACTTTTACAAGTTGTTTAAAAAGTATAGAAGAATAAAACTAAGCTTAAAGATTTTTTGTTAATAAAAAAATTTTAAATATTTGATAAATATAAAATATTAAATTTTATTAAAATTATTTTACTTGATATTTGCAAATTAGAACTAATATAAATTTTAACAAAAAAATTAGATATAATTTATTACAATAGTCCTTATAATAATTTTTAATCAAAAAAATTAAAAAATTAAATCAAAGTTCAGATAAATTTTTAGAATTTAGTATTTTTTTAAAAAAATTAAATAGATAAGACTAAACAGTATCCCATATACTTTGTGCTTCCTCTTAATTAACCAATAAAATTGCAAAATCAAGTGTAATATATAGATCAATTTTGTGTAACAAAAACAATCATGTATAACAATTTTGTATAACAAAAATTAAAAACTAATCATATTTCAAAATTTTATTATAAAACCTCTTTGGAGCTCTAACAAAAAAATTTCTTGTAAAATTTTACTATATATTATGTCTAATTCTAATCTCTAAAAACTGTCTTTATTTTGTTATTAAAAAATTTTAATTTTTATTTTGATAAATTATTTGTTACACAAAATTGATAATCATTTAAGGCACAAAGTGCATAGAATATTGTTTAGATTTATTCAAATTAAATTATATAAAATAATATTAATTTAATTTTTTTAATTTTACTGATAAAAAATTTGATTATAGTAAAATAAATATTTTTTTTTTATTTCAGCATGTTTTGCTATTGTTTTATTAAATGTAAACTAAGCAAAAATTACAAGAATTTTTAACTAAAATTATTATTTATTTAATCACAACAAGTGATTAACTCAATTTTAAAAGCCTAGATACAATATTGCCTAGTGGCAATTTGCCTTCCTTTGGGCTTCTAACTTACTAGAGGTATGAATTCTTCAATAATTGGCTGGTGCTATACACCATATCAGTATTATCTTTTCTTTTATAAAAATGAAATACATATACAAATTCAAAGACAAAAAAAAAAGGTGAGATACTTCAATATCTAAATTCAATCTACTGAGTTAAACCAAAGCAAATAATATATAGAAGAGAAAAAAACAAAATAAAAGAAAAAAAAACAAAGATAACACTATTAAATCTATACTGGATTGTAAAAATTATGGTATATAGTACTATTAAATAATCTAATTAAGCCTTATACTAGTTATTTAAGTCTATATCTAGAATATTAAAAAGAAGAAAAAACTATCCATTCTTGAGTAGAGATTCAAGTTCAAAATTTCTATTCTATTTTATTCTATTCTCATTAAAACTTCTACAATACTACTTGAATATAGTCTTTCTATATAGTTTTTCCTATTATGCTCTATAAGCCCAACTGAGTCAAGACTTTTGTTATGACCTATAAAGACAGAAAGTTGAATAACTTTTTATTCTAAAGTAAACATGTATATGTATGCATGTCTTTTTTTGGTAGTAAATATGATTATATTTTTATTAGATATACTGAAGTTGTTTCTTAAACTATATATAATCATATAATATAGAGTCAATAAAGTTGTTTGTTTTGATTAATATAGATCAACCTGATGAAGAAAAAAATTTTTCAAAAATTTAAAAATTTTAAGTAGTAGATTGCAGTAAAAATTAGCAAAAAATACAAAAAATACTAAAGTCTAACCTCATAAACAGAAATTCATCTAATTGGCTAATAAATTTAATTTAATTTTATATTATTTAGATAGTTTAGAATATTTTGTAAAAAATGAAACCAGACAAGAATTGGAGATTATTTTTGGCTATAAAATTTTATAGCTTTAATAAAACCTTTTATACAATATTTTTTATTTTATTATAATTAGTTTTTATTTTTTAAAAAGTATTTTAAACTGTATAAATAATATAAAATTAAATTGAATTTATTAGCTAATCAGACAAACTTTTGTCTATAAAATCTAACCTTTTTACAGTTATATACTTGGTTTCAAGAAATTTTATACTTATAAAAAATTATGCTTATATAGAGATTAAATTTCTTAAATTTTATATAAGTTAGTTTTATAGATTAGCGTAATTATAAAATATTGTGACAATATAGAGAGTAATATAAAAGCAAACTGTATTACTTTATATAATATTAAAATACTGAAAGTTTCTGGTAATATGTAAAAATCATATAGTCATAAAGGTGAAAATGCCAATAATTTGCGATTTACTAAACTAATTTTAATAATTCTACTACTATTAGAACTAAAATAGCTTGCTTTATAATATTTGCTAAAAATTTAAAAGATTTACTTGGTATAACAAAACTTTTTATTGTGAACTAGCTGCATTTCGCTCCAATAAAAAAAACCACATTAACTTTTGACAATTTCTGTCATTAAATTTGCTATTTTTACATCATTTAACCTCTTAAATTTTTTAAAAAGTTGATTTTTGATATTTTTAATTTATTAAATTTTGATTGGCTAAATTTTCTATAATTTGATTGGTTGTTTAACAAAAAAGACGTATTAATAAAAAAATAATTATGCAAATTTATATTATTAATAATTAAAATTATAATTTAAATTATTGTTTTAAAATTATAAACTATATTTTTTATATAAAATAAAAATTATATCATGCTATATGTCCTATTTTGGATCGTTTATATAAAAATACAGTATTTTTAAACTCTAATAACTCAATAAAAAATAATTATTTTTTTAAAAAAAGCCGCTAATTTGTAGTAAATTAACTTAGCTACAAAATAGTGACTTCTGTTTTTTTATATTATTTTTGTAGCATGAACTATTAGCTTTTAAAAATTGGCTATTTTTATTGTCGTTTCTAAGTATCCTACACTGTACCTCTAATTAAAAGTCAAAGCATATGACTGCACACGGCTTTAACTCAAGTAACTTATTAACTGTTATATACTCCATTTCACATTTCTACTATACATAGAATTTTCTATAAAACTTTTAAATAAATAACATTTATTATATATGAAAAGATACATAATTCATTTATTCAATACCTATTCCTATTCTTCTTACTTCAATGTATGTTCGTATGAAAGAGTTTTTTTAGCGCCATATTCAGAATTAAATAGAAGAATTAGAGGACCTCCTCGTCTTCTTCAAAAAGATTATGGTTTAGAAGGAACCTTAGCTACAGTTTTAAAAATTGAAGAATTTGATATTCCAGAAATTAATAAAATGATATCTTGAAAGAGATTTTTTGGTACTCTCTATCAAAGACAGTTAGTGAAACAGACTGTCAATAAATTGGTTTGTTGTCGGCGAAATATACTAAAACTATTTTTTCATAAGGAGTTTATTTTATCAACAGCTCATTTCATAGACAATTTATTTCACCGACAGCTCATTTCACAGACAACTTAATTCTAGTCATTGTCATTGGGCTTAGCTTAGAACTAGGGTTAAAATTGGTGCAACCAGTGTCTAAATTAACGTGCGGAAGGGGCGGAGGCGCACATTAACAATTTTCCGCACCTTAAAGACAAAAAATACTTTGCGCAAAGTGCATGTGAGTTTTAAAATTATAGACGAAATGCGCACATTAAAATTTTTATATTCATATATGTTTTTAAGCTATGATGTGCGCTATATTTATTGTGCAGATAACTTGCTAATTAACGTTAATGATCAAATAAAAGTATTTATATCTAAGATTTATTGATATCGAACTTGTATCAATTTTAAAATGAATAAATTTGTTATATTGAAATACAAAATAATTATTCTATTTATTTAGTGCTATTTGTTTGCGCACGTTTAAAAAAAATGTTACGTACTCTGCAACGCATTAGAATCAATACGTAATGTGCGGTCCGCTAACGATCTTGATGCTGAATTTTAGACACTGAGTGCAATTATAAGAAAAAAAACTTTTCTGTGAAATGATCTGTTGGTGAAAGAACTGTCTATGAAAATGAGCTGTAGATGAAATAAACTTCTATGAAATAAACTTATTCGTGAATGAGTTTTCTGTAAAATGAACTTGTCTTTGAATTACAACTCACTCTCGTTATAGTGAAATGATTAGCTGAGAGATTTTCTTCACTATATCGAAAGTCTATTAGTAAATTCACTATATTGAGAGGGTTTTTATATAAACCGTTCTTCACAATAACGAGAGGTTCACTATCACGAAAGTGAATTGTAATTGCCGGTGAAAAAGGCATCCATGAAGTGATTGTCAGTGAAATGATACGGGTCTCTACAGTACGGAACAGTCACTGCATTAAATAGATAAGAACAATATAAACATTCATTTTTTAATGCAAAATATTAAAAGGTGTCAAATTTTAATAAGGGCATCTACTTTTTAATATACGTATAAATCATTACGCTTACTGCGCTTTTCCAAAATTACTGTAATTAGCAAATTTAGACATCACACATAACATGGGAATCTGAGAATTAAAAATTTTTAAAATGTGTAAATTTTATTCTATTACAGTATTAAAGTCAAAATAACATCCCTCGTTAATTTAAATATTTAAAACTATTTTCGAATTTCATTAATCTATAAAATTCGAAAATAGCCTTAAACATTGAAAATAAGCAGAGTATTAGTAAGGTTCCTTCATTTAAAATTTATGAGAGATAATTAACAAATCAAAAATTTTTATTATTTGGTCAACCAGCAGAAAGATCTAGTATAATAATGGATATTATGCTGGGAGATTGGTATTACAACGTGAATCTTTGGAAATGTTGTTATTTTCGCAAAAAATAGAAAATTTGTAGATTCCTGTGATGGGTAATCACAGTAATTTGAAAAGCACAGTAAATTATATATCTTATACAATTTTAAGAATATAACATTAAATCATAAATAATAAATACAGCCAACTCTCTCTAAGTGCAACAACTTTCTAATGGAGCTTTAAATTCTGCCAAAGTGTATGTTTGATTTCTATAAATGCATTTCATAATTATTTTCTAAATGCAAGCAGAAAAACGTCTGATCCCAGCGAATTACACTCAGAGAGTTGACTGCATTCAAAATGATGTATGCAATTAAGCGACAAGCAAATAATTAAATTATCGTATATACATTATTAGCAAGAATTGTAAAGTTTAAATTTCATCTACCTTTTTATTTTTGAAGCTCTTTTAATTATAACGTTAACAGAATAAAGGAAACTTTAAGCTATTTTAAAAAGGTGTTAACAACGTTCGTTAGAACGTTTGAATAATATCAGAGAAGTCTGCAGAAAAAAAACATTTATTATGATAGATTTTATAAGGATACGTATAACTTTTTACCTTCAAGGAGGATAATGATCATATACCCTTTATGCTCAATGCATACCTTTTGCTTTTAATATGAATATTCATGTAAGGAGCTATCATTGTTATGAATGCGCAGTCATTGTTTAAAGAAGCATGGTGGGAATACACGTTATTTTTAAAGAAAACAATCATCTATCGTTGTTATTAGAATACGTATCGTATAAACTTTGATACCATAGATATTAAATTCTCACATCGTCGGGCTGGAACTATTGTGGATTTAGAATTCACCTAGGTTGATTCCAAACAGAATAAATAAAATTAAGTGCATTCTAAATTATTTCATTGAGTACGTTGTCTTGGGTTTAAGTCGCTCGCTTTAAGATCCGATTTATTCATAACACAACGCATTGAAATTAATTAAATTTACTGTAAAAACATAAAGTTTTACCTCTGTGATTAGTGGGATGGCAAAAAGTTCATTATAGAAAATTACTATGTTTTTAAAAAACTCATTGCACTTTTATACAAACTATTATGAAATTTCAAAATTTTGGGTTCGTTATATCCAGAATTCGTATAGAAAAGTTCGTTATATCCAAAGTCGGCTGTATTATCTAGGTCTAAAAACTTATCAGGACCCAGTGAAAGCAATTCATTAGCATTATACGTAAATTATACGTAATTTAATAATGCCGGATTTGAATCTAAGTCTATATGCGTCATCCTTCGAAACTTTGAGGATCCTGCATGTGGTTTTCGATCGTTATGCCTGCATTTGCTGTATTTTGTAAAACATTAATACAAAAATCAAAACAAAGTGTTTACGTCAACTATTAGCAGATTTGTTGCTAAGATATTTGAAAAGCAATTCTGAATGCGTTACGAGATAAAAATGAATAATCTTGAAATTCGGTTATTGGGTAGAGTGTTGCAAAGATCGAAAAAAGTGAAATAAGGGAAAAAAATAATAATTTTTTTATCATGACGATATGATGTAATTTATTTGTCGTAACTATTGTTACGTTAATCGATTACACACTTAACTGTTAATATAGTATCAATTTTTTTTAAATTTCGTATCAACTTGGGCTACATTTGGAATTCTGTTCCAACCTACGCGTATCGGTATACATAAACAAATAACGGATTTATTTATTTATTAATTTTTTATTAATGAAAAATAGATCACATGAATGTACATACTTGGCATTATTCGACTGATGTTTACTATTAAGAAAAATATATTGTTGCCGCTTCATTGATAGTAGCCAATTTATTCCCGGCTCTTATTATACTTCTAATCTATCCTTAAAAGCAAAATTAGTATTCTATAAAGTTTAGCATTATTACAATCATAAGACTTTGGTTTCTACTGTTTTCTTATTGTTTTCTTTAGCCAGCAACTTTTTAATTATACCAATTTAAAAAATTTGTAGTAATAATTAAATGTGTAATTAAAAGGAAATATGAAGATTCCGGATTAGTCCGAATCTGAGATCCGGAAAACAAGCACGAAAAAATAAT
>CAJVQC010001228.1:0-10566 GCA_910592285.1 Racocetra persica
CTTTTGTTAGAAGCCCAAGAGTGATTTACTTAGTAAGAAAAAAGTTTTAGAAGAAATCTCTCTATATTTGGCTTAATTGTAAAATTTACTTATAAAATTTGCAGATCCTCTCCAGATGATAGATGAATTGTCTATTAATACAATTTATTTTGAAATATCATCATAATATAGGAATAAGTATAACAAGCATATTTTCATCTTCAAATATTGTATCACAAGAGTTCTCTATTGCTGAAATCACAGAAACTGTAGTTAATCTTTCATCAGAGTTTTCTATCACTGCCTAGAAAATACAATAGCCTTTAAACAGTCTTCCTGAAGTCTTTAATTCAAAATACCACAGGCTGAAAAGATGACCCCCAAAATAATATAAATTAATTGCTGAGAAAACTAATAGTTGCTATATTTTATCAACTATTAACAAATCAGATAATGTTGCACTTAAAATATGTAGCTATTGTTTAAAAAAGAGTCATAATATTTATAGATGTGCAAAACATAAATCTAATTTAGCAGATAAAGAGTATCATTAATAATTGTATTAAGTTTGATGGAGGATTAGAGTTTAGTATTATTGTAATAGTTAGAATTTAGATTAGAATTTGGAGTTAGAGGTTATTATATTAAAGATCAGAATTAGAGAGTATATTGGAAATTAGAGTTAGAGATTGCTTTAAATATTTGAGGTTTGTTATTGATTATACAAAGATACTAATGTAATTCTTTTATTTATTGAATTCAATGGTTTGCCAACCAAATAGTGTCTTTCTAATATAATTGTGTTGGCAGGCAAATTATTTTCTATTTTATATACTAATTTATAATCATTGGTAATGTTGAATATTATATTCAAAGTGCATTATATACTATATATATATTATTATTACTATTATTTTTAGCTATTTTTTATTTAGATCATCTAATCATTATTATAATGCAAGTGTAATAAATATTTTTATATGATCTATAATCAAAAATAGCAAAAAGCAATAGCAATAGTAATATGTAGTATATAATGTACTAATTCAAATTTACTTAGCAGATAATAAGATTGGTAATTTTTGAAGAATTAGATTCTACTTTAAATAAATATATATGATTTATAGTTGGCCAATACTGAAATAACAAATTTGATTTATTGTTCATAATAAGTCAAAGAACAACAATTGTATTTTATTATTCTATATATATAAATTTTTGTATTATTTTATATACAGTAGTATAGTAATAATAAATTTATATCGATATTAGTTATATACTATATATTTCACATAATATCAGTAATGATCACTGCTGGCTATAAATAGCAAATTTTTAATAATAATTGTTATAAATTATAGATTATAATAAAGAACATTACTAGAAATAACTAATGCAATTATTATCTATGTGTAAATAACTAATAATAATAAAAACAAAAAAAAATTATTTATTTACTTTATGGTTAGGATGAAGTCTGGGATTTTAGTAAAGTGTTAGATATATATATAATTTAGCAAAAAATTTTTTTTGCTAATATGTTGAAGATAGTTTTATAAATAGTTTCTTAAGATATTAGTGCTTTATGAAAAAATCTTTATTTTTGTTATACAAACTGATTTGCATATTACATCTGATTTTGCAAATTTATTAACTAATTATATATTAGTAATAATCACTACTAGTTATAGTTAGTAGGCTATTAATCAATCTATTTAGTCTGTTTTGGTCTAAAGACCAATAGTCTTTTAAAAAGTTAAACCAAACTGTGGTCCAAGACTAATTCAGATAAATCATTATGGACTGAACAGAAGTGTCATATAAGTTGCACTAGTATATTAATTATTATATATTATTACCTATTATTATTATAGACTCTATTCAAATTATTAGTATATTACTCATTTTATTACATAAAAGTTAGCCTTTAATATATATTTAAATCAGAGTTTCAATTTAAATAAATTTGTCATCTGTTTATCTGTATTTTTTTTTTTGCTTCACTTTGGCAGATCGTGCCAGTACCTTTATTTAACAAAATGCCACTTGTGGAAGTGCATAGCATTAAAACTACAGGTTTGATATCCTGTGGTTATCTCGCATAATCTAACCAATTACCTATATGCACCTACAGATGACCATGCCACACTAGAGAGGTATGATCAATTAAGATAATACCCTACTAGGAGCTTGTCCAACTACCGCTCTACAATAGGATATTGCTAATCTGATAATATCTTCTCATAAAGAAGTAAAAGAAAAAGAAAAAAAAACTTAAATAAAAGAAACACAGAGGTATAGGAAGATATGTAAAAAAACAAATAAAAGAAAAGAAGGGGGTAAGAGAAAAAATGAGAAAAACTAAACTAAACATGAGATTTTTACCTACACTAGACGGTTACAATTATAAGCCTGTGTCAGGCTCTTTAAAAATTATATACTACTATCTAAACTATTCTCTACACTAATTTATATACATAGTATATTTAAACTTAAAACCTAAAAAAAAAAATAAAAAAAAAAGCTTCTTCAACTATCAGTACCATAGAGAGGTCAGAAAATCGCACCATTGGGCTCAGAGCATTGTTTGTCTAGGTCGTCACATTCGAGACATATAATCATAGGTCTACTACTCCATATATATCTATGTGTTTGATATAACAGGTAAAAAAGTAAACAATACCGTCCAATTTGAAAAGTAAACAATACATCGATCTTTTGGAGGGGGTAAGCTAGATTACCCACTTTTTACAAAATTTTCTTCGAAAAAATAGTGAGGGACAACAAAAGTATATGAGGTTCTTCTGTAGGTTTATGGTTGTATAGTTGGTTCTACAAGATTATACTATCTTAGTGAGGGCAGTTTCACTACTTGCTCCTAGAATAAATCTTCTAGTTTGAATGCCAAATATCTTGGGGAGTCCATTAAGAAGAAAGTTTGACCCCAAGAAAAACCACTTAAATTATGCCTGCTCCTTGGTGTTTCACATCTTTCAAGCTTCATCACAGCAACCTGTTCAGAGGTAAGTTCAGTTCCCAGAATACCCTTCTGGTTTGGATGCCAAATATCTTGAGAAGTCTACTGAAAATAAAAGCTTAACCCCAAGAAAAACTGTCCAAGTTACGCCCACTCCTTAGTGTTTCATGTCTTTAGGTTTCATTGACAACTGTTTACTCAAAGACAGAACTAAAATAGTATATATCTTAAGACTTCCTATATCATTTTTCTGTAGTTCGATTTTTTGTTGTATTGTCCAGAGGATTATTAGAAAGAGTTGATTTTGATTGTAACAAAATATTGTGTTTATCTGTATTCAATTATCTATATCTGAATAATCTGATAGTAATCAGATAATTATCTAAATATTAATAGTAAAACAGATATCAATAAATTCAGATTTGAATATTTAATAGATAAATAGATAAACAGATAATAGATAGGAATACTAATTTAAATCTGTCTATTATTATTAATTGGTGATTCGCCACTCAACCAGAGAGACCTCATAGTATAACGTGATGCAATTTATATATAGAAATTAGAGCTTTTGGAATGTGAGCTGCTTCTATCTAAAACTTTTTTTATACTAAGTTAATTACCTTTGGGGCCTCTAATTGAAGTTGTAGAGCTCGTCGAGACGAATCTAATGGTAATTGAATCATTAAAATTCGGCTTGGTGGATCACAAGATATCGTTGAAAAATGTTTTACCAACTATATAAAATTCTTGTCGAAAGAGAGAATTTTACATAGTCAGTGAACCATTTTTCGAAGATATCTCGTGATTTACTAAGCCGATTTTGATGATTCAACCACCATTAGATTCATCTCAATAAGCTCTACAACTTCAATTAGAGGCTTAAAGGTGATTAACTTAATACAAAAAAAAGTTTTAGATAGAAGCAGCTCACATTTCAAAAACTCTAATTTTTATATGTAAACTGCATCACATTATACTATGAGCTCTCTCTAGTTGAGTAGTGAATCACCAATTAAGACACGAGAATCATGTATATGATTTTTGTAGATATATTTTTAGTGAGTAAGCTAGCATAATGCAGGCTGATTTATCGATACTGATTTGGCTAAATATATGATTATACTAAAAAAATAAATTATAAAATCAATTTATAATAGTAATTAATTATTCAATAAATTACAAGAATAAGTTTAATTTGTTCATTTTAATAGTTGTAATTAGAGAGAATATGACTAAATTGCAATTATTAATCACTAAATAAATTATCAAAATAAGTATAAAGTTTAATTTATTTATTTTAGAGACTGTTTCAAAAAAAATATAATAACTATTGCATCTCATATGATTATATATTGCTATAATTAATTTATAAAAAATATCAATATTATATTCTATATCTACCATCATATCCTATAACAAAGTTTTACATCAACAGTTGCATTCTAAGTTATTATAGCACTTTGATATGAGATCACTAACCTGCATCTATATTTCATTAACTCTGTACTATAAGTATATCTAAAAATTATTTTAATTAAAAAATATATCTAATTCTTGTTAAAAAACTTGTTATATAATAAATTTAAATTTATTATCTAATTATCTAAAAATTAATATCATATATAATATATATTTTATAATAGTATTTATAATCTAATCCTAACTAATAATATTAACTATATTAGGACTAATAGTCTTTTGGTCTGTTCTAAAAAAGACTAGACTGACCTGGTTCTAAGACAGACTGCAAGACTAGCAACTTTAGTCAGACTGATTAATAGCCCAAATAGTTAGTAATATTTTATAATTAAATTAAAATTAAAGATTTCTATTTAATTCTAAAATTTATTTTATTTGTATATTATAAAATATATTGCTAAATTCTAATTTTAATGGATAGGAGCTCACCTTTTGTACTACTAGTAGTATATTTATTAAAATTTATAAAATTTTAAAAAATTATAAATTTAAAAAAAAAAATTATAAATAAATCTATTTAATATTCTAATTTAATTTTATGAGTTAATGTAGATGTACCTGTAGGGTACATTAAATTTTTTGTACCCATTATTTTAATTATAGTAATATTGATATTGTTTATATTAGGTTAGAGTTAGGGTGAGAATTATGTTAGGATTTGGGTTTAGTCAATTACATAGTAAAATCGCTCAAGGAAAACTTTTTATTAATACACAAAAGATGGTTTAATATGCAATTTCTTGTGAAATAAGCAATTTTTGTCAAAATAAATGTTTGTTTTAAATTTTCCTGATTGTGTAATATTATACCTGATTTGACTTTTGGTAAAGATCTATATAGGTCACATAATGTGGGTTTATGTACCTTCCGGTACATGTATATAATTCCTAATTTTATTTAATTTTTTTTAAAATTAATTATTAAGTTATTGAAAAAAAATTTTTTTAATCAAATTTTTTTTTATATAGTATTTTTTTTAAAATCTCATATCTTGTAAAATATTAATAAATTTTATAATTTAAAAGTATTATTAGGCTATACAAACTTAATAAATTGGTTCTCATAACCCAGTCGAGTCAAATTTCACAAAATTCTTAAGAAAATTTTTGACTATATTTACTATCCGGGTGAAGTTTTTTTAGAATTTTATAAAAATTTTATATGCTTTTTATATATATAATTTTTTGAAAATAAAATTAAAAACTGGGTTGCTAGGTCATTTTTCAAATTTTATATTATGAGAACCAAAAAAATTAACTTTGTATAGCCTTATATAAAAAAATAATAAAATTTTATTATTATTAAAAAATATTATTTTTTATATTATAAAAATATTATTTACTCTTATAGGCTGTTAATTAAAAATTATTACTATTTTTAATAATATATAGAGTTTATTCAAGGTTTAGTAGAATATAAAAAAAAATTTTATTAAATAATTTGTTTAAACTTTAATAAAAGTTATAAAAAACTTTATAATTTATTAAAATTAATTAATATTTATATATATAAACCAATATAGTTTAAATAATATAAGTTTAAAATTTTAAAAAATAGATTTGACTTTTTATATATGAAATTTTAATAGTAAAATTTTAGCAAAATTTTTTAAATTTAAAAAAATTATATAAAATTTCAAAAAATATTTAGAACTATTATTATATAATAAATATAATTAAAGATAATTAAAGTACTTTAAAAAATATTTAAAAAGAAATTTCATTTTTAAATTAGTAGATATGAGTTTTTAAAAACTATCACATTGTAGTACAATATACTACTGGTAGTATGATAAGCTCCTATCTATTAACTTTAAAAAGAGTTTACTAATAACTAGCCTAGCTAATTTTATTAAATATTAGTCTAATATATAATTTTTTCTATATTAGCAGCCTTAATAATATTTTTTATTAGATCAAAACAAATATACAAATATATTCTAAACTATCTAAACAATAAATTTGACATCACTTGGTTTTCTTTATAGGCATCCAAATATGATTTGCTTTACTAGTTTAGACTATTGTCTATATTAGAAGCTACACCAAGCTAATTTACAAAACTATAATAAGATAATTTCAATTCAAAAAATTTTTAACTATATTCAATTGATATTTTTTCTTTCTAATCTATTCTTTTCTTTAAAATAATACTTTAATTTTAATTCTATATTATTATCTGATTTTATATCATTTTTTGCTAAAAAATTATTGCTAAAATTCTTTTGATTATATTTGCACTTCTATTTTCATTTTTTCTAATTTATTTGATCCTTTTCAATTAAAGGCCCAGCTCTCAAAATTCTCTCCAAATCCTTCTCTTTATACTTTTTTTGCTATTCTATAGTTTTAGATTCTTTTTCTTCTTCTAAAGAGCTTGTTTAAAGGATCTTTTATAGGAGTATTTTTTTGTAAACTTTCTATTCTACTAATTGTCTTAGATTTTTATTTGATTCTTTAGTTTCTAGTTCTTGATTGGTCTGTTTAGATCTTTTTTTTCTTTTTAGAAGCTGGTTTTCTTTTTAAAAACTTCTTTTGTTTTTTGATAAAGACTTTTCAATTTTTGAACAATTTTACTAGGATTCTCTCTACTATCTCTAATATCATATCCTTCTTTTTTTTTTCTAATTTTTGACTCCTTTCAATCTTCTTGCTAATATATCTTGAATTAAGTTTGTATCTGTATATTATTAAAATTTTAACCAATATATCTAATCTACAAATAGCTCTTTTTCTTTTTTTTTTACTTTTTTTATTAATCTGTGAGTCTTTTTTGCTTGCTTGATATTTTATTTCTATTATCTAATTTCTTGAAGTTGTTAGTGAGATTTTGGGTCTTAACTCTTCTTGAATCTTATTTAAAGCTTTGTTTTCTATAAGGTCTTTGATGTTTTGATCTATAGTTCTTTTTCTCTTTGCTTCTTTAGTTTTTTCTCTTTTTTCATACTGGTTTGCTATAGTTGCTTTGATAGATTTTTTGAATTGTTATACTAGTATCTTCAGGGTAGTCTTGTTATGCTGCTTTTGTTGAGTTTTTCTTTGTTTTTGAGGTTTCTTACTCCATCTTAACTCTGCTTTAACTTTATTTTAGCAGCTTGTTTTTTCTTTTGCTAGACTTGTATCTTCTTTCTTTTTTTTGACTTTTCTTTTTAACTTATACCCAAAATTACCAGGATTCTATAAAAATGATTGAGAATTTATATATGTTTTGTTCTGAAAAATGATTATTTTCCAGAACAATAATAGAATAATAATCTGAAAAAAGTTAAAATACGGTTTTCGAAAATTTTTTATAGAGCATACTGAGCTCTATGCCAATAAAAGTGTAAAGACCTTTCGTGATTAGACAATGATATTATGAATTTAGGATCCGGAATAGGCTGGCCAACAAGACAATCTGTTCTGGGTTTTGAACTCGCAGGTGATCGTACTAGTTCTGCGCAGCTCCCTAATTATATAATATGTAATTTTATAAAAAACATTTTATATGAGTAGTTAATAAAAAAATGTGATAGTAACTATAAAGCTATTGTATATATAAAGTATTATTAAAAATATTGGTACTTTTTTAAATATACTTATATAGAATTTGTGATTATATAAGAGGTGACTATAAGGAGGTCTAACAGTATTTTTCAAATATAAATTATTAGTATATTTAATTTTTTTTTAAATATTAAAGTAACGACTCAGAGATCTGATCTAGTTTATTAAACTTTGAATCAAATACCAAGACTATATCTAATATTGTTATATTAACAAGAGTATAATTAGTTATACATACAACTTTAGTTATTGTTTATTTAAGAGCTCTGCTATATCTATTTTTATTTATAGTTATCTACCAATTGTTATATCTAGCATATGCTTGTAGATCTTTTATTTAAACTCTCAGATCAACTTTATATAATTAAATATTATTTCTAAAGAAAAACCTGTTATTAAAACCTTCTAGAGTTTTAAAGCAGGTATATACTTCTATATAAAAGCCTTTTGATTTTGTAATAAACCTGCTAGAACTTTTTATACTTACATTCTGGTTAGCATAAACTTTTAGTAACTTATGCTAAGTCTGAAAACAAGTACTTGTAAGCCAAAGCTACTACTATTATTTACTAATATCCTTGTAGAGTTTGCACAAACCTGGTATCTCTTCTTCAAGACAATCCAGTATT
Organism: Racocetra persica; assembly: GCA_910592285.1. Taxonomy (NCBI): domain Eukaryota; kingdom Fungi; phylum Glomeromycota; class Glomeromycetes; order Diversisporales; family Gigasporaceae; genus Racocetra; species Racocetra persica. Next base: position 8,613 of record CAJVQC010001228.1, read on the forward strand.
TTCTCTTTTAGTACTTCCTAGCCAGTCTCTCTAGACTACCAATTTAGATAGTCCAGAAGAGCCATCAGTCATATAATATCTATTAATTTTTTCTCTAGCAATGCTCTAGCAGCCTGGTTGATAAAGCAATTTGCCAGTACTATTGCCTTATCTAGTTAACTAACTTTGGGTAAAGCCTATTCTAGTAGCTACTATTAAAAGTTTATGCTACTCTCTACTTAGATCTTTACCAAGCAAATATCTATCTTTCTAGTTTTCTGATTTTATACAACTACAAGAACTTATCTCAGGTTTGTACTACCCAATGCCAGTTAGTATACTTTATATATCTTATATATTGCACAAATACTTCATGATCTTTTAATTTTGTTGATGCTACTAGAATTACAGAGATCCTATTTTAACTAATCATTAAAAAACAGTGGCTATTATAAAGATAGTTAGATTATCCAAATTATTCTAGTAAATGCTAAGATATTTTTAAAAATATATTGTTGACTATATAAAATTTTATATAAACAATACTATTGTTTATATAGAATTTAATATAGCTAGAAAAATAATTTTGAAAATATTTTGGTATCTATTAGGCTAATTTGAATAATCTAACTATTGTTAGATATGTTTTAATGAGCTTTACAACTTTTGTTTAATAAAAAAGAATAATTAACTTAGTAAAAAAAGTTTTCATTAGCTATATACTGTATTTTCATATATAGTAATTTTTATATATGATCTGCATCATGTTATACTAAGATTATTCTTTACATGACTCATAAATTATCAATTAAAAGACTTGAATAATAAGAGCAGAAGTAGCAAAGAGATAAAAAAATCATAAAAAATTGTCAATATTTTTTTGCACTTTGCAAATTTTTGGGGAAATAGCCTTGATTCTGAATTTCAGATTTGTTTTAGTAATACAAGAATTACAACATGTAATAAAAAATAAACAAAGAAAATATACCAAAAATCACATGATGAAGATAAATAAAAATAGTAAACAATCGCAATAAACAATAATAGCAATCAACAACAACAGAAAAAAAACAAGTTATATAAAACAAAAATTAACAGAATGTTTTAAAAAAAGATTTATTACAAAAAAGAAGCAGAGTCAAAAATAGAAGCTCTTCAAAAAGAACTACAACAGTACAGACAAGTTGAAATTGACTATACGGAACTTGAACTTAAAAAAGAAGCAATCATAACTTTAAAATAGTGTTAACTAGAAGAAAATACCCAGATGAGTTTATTATAAAAGAAGAAATACTTAGTATTATAGATAAGTTTAATATAACTAAGGTGAACAAAAAAGATAAACAAAGATAACAAACAACAATAAAAACCAATAACAACAAGAAAAAAGCAAGTTAAATAGAATACTTGATAATAATCAATAGAAGAGAGCTTAAGAAATGAGAAAAAGAAACCAAGATATAAACAAAAAGCTTCATAAATAAAACTAACAAAAAACTAGCAATCTATATAAAATAAATATTAGCAGAAAATACTAGAAAAAAACTTATTACTAAAGAAGAAACTGAAGTACAGATAGAAGAACTGTATGAAGAATTATAGAAATACAAAAAAAGAGAAATATAGTATATGGAACTTGTACTTAAGAAAAAACTACTATTATTACAATATAGCAATACAAAAGAAAGTAAACCTAGCTAGCCATATTATATATAAAGAAATAAATTAATGTTCTGAAGTTCAGTTCAGTTCAATTTAGGTTCAGGTTCAAGTTCAATTAAACCTGAACTGAACTTTAAATTTTGCAGATTTTGAACCTGAACTTTAAATTTATGAACTTGAACTGAACCTAAACTCAAAGTTTTGGTTCAGTTCAAGTTCAGTTCAAGTTCATGAATATGTTCAAGTTCAATAAATTATATATATATATTATATGTTGTCAAATAATCTACCTTCAATAATAAGCTATTTTCTT
>CAJVQC010001229.1:0-10563 GCA_910592285.1 Racocetra persica
AAAAAAAGAATTTTCCATCGATATTGCCATCTTTGAAGGTTTTATACGAAATCAATGGCTTACGTTCATTATCTTCAACACCAATTCTATTCCGTTAACAATATTCAACTTGAAATTTTATCAACGTTGCCATCCATACGAATTTTGGTAAGACATTAACGTTCATCCTTTTTAACACCGATTTATTCTAATAATTCTATTATATATTTTATTGACGCCATCTGTCTTTGCAGATTTTTGATAAAAATGAATGCTTAATGTTTATCCTTTTCAACTCCAATTCCATATTCATAACAGATACCAAGTGCAAATATTCCACTAATACTTCCCACCTTTGCAAATTTTTGATAAGAAGTAAATGCCTTATGTCATCCTTTTCAGCTCCAATTCCATTCTAGAAACAATATCCAATCTGGAATGTTCCATTAGTATTACTTATTTTTGCAGATTTTGATCCTCTTTAACTCCAGTTCTATTAATATAATAATATCCAACCCAGAATGTCTGATTCCAACAGTGAATGGTTTATAATTCTAACAGTAGCTGGGTCAAGGATTTCAAAAATATATAATTTAGTGATTTCACTATTTGGTGGACTTACGGTTTCCACAGCGGATGGATCATAGTGTTAATAGTAGGTAAGTAAATAAATTTAGTGGTGGTAGTTCACTATTTTAACAACAGATAGGATCATGTTTCTAACAGTAACTGGTTCGTGATTTAATATTTGATAGGTTTGAGATTTCTATAATGGATAAGTCATTATTTAACAACGAGTTGATTCATAATTTTATTAGTAGGTAAGTAATGATTTCAATTGTGAATAGTTTAAGATTTCAACAGTAGATGGATTCTCGATTTCGATAGTGGTAGATTTATAATTTATAGCACTTTGCTAAAAATTGTGAATATCTACTAGCTAATTTCATTTTATTCGTGATTCTTTTTTTAGAAGGTAACGATAAAGAATATTTATTAATTCGACTATTTGCTATAAGCTATTTATTTACTTTCAATTTACACGCATTAGTTCTGGTGAGTATAGAAAAAAAGTTTATTATTTTATTGATTTAAGAATTTAAAATATGCTATTCGAATTCATAAATATCTACTATCTAATTTCATTTTATTCGCGTTTTTTTATAGGACAACTATAAAGAATAATTATTACATGATATCGTTTAATTTATATTAATGCGTTCATAAAGGTTAGGCGATGAAGCCGCCTACTTGTACTTCTCTAGTCATATGATTAATACTATTCTGGGTAGCTTATACGAAATACCGTAGTAAGAAAATGATGGTAATTTTATAACAAAAAAATTAAGCCAATAACTTCTATACATTTACATTAAATTTCAAAATTTTGATGTAACTTACGATGTAACTTACAAAAAACATTTATGTTAATCAAAATTTTCAAAATCATATAAGTTATAATGTAAGTTTACAACCCTTCTTCAATACATGTAATATACTAAAAATTTGAAGTAATGCGATTCGTTTTTTACAGTACATTTAAAAGTAGCCCGTTTATAAAAATAATTTTGCCCCTGGGTTCTACCCGGGTGGCCGATGCCCACCCGTTGGGTAACCCGGATAGCATTTTTTAAAAATGTTCGAATCATATTCTTTAATATTTATGATCAGAAAAAAAACAACTGATATCGCAATCATTACAGTATATTAAAATGCATAAGATCCGATATTCTTAGATCACATGACTTATTAATAAAAAGCCATTTTGCGTTAGATATTTTATAATATATAATTAACTGAAGCTGAGGGGAGCGAAGTAAAAGCCTTTCAAGTTTTACTCTACAGAATTTTCGAAATGTCCGGTTCCCGGTCCAATTGGACCTAATTTAGGTTCAACATCCAGCAATTAGATCTACTATAAATTAGGTCAGTTTTTGGATACCGAAATTTTAATTTAAATTATAATAGCTGATTTGATGCTGCAGAATAATTTTTTTTTTAAAAAATGTTAAGCAGTTATATTAATTTAAAGTTTGAAAATTTGAAATTTATACAAATTACAGTTGATTATATAAAATTAACCAATCATTATTGATTATATAATTTTAAATTTGCTGATTTAAGAAGCAAATCTTATGTTTTTGATATACCTGCACTTATTTTTTGATATATCTAAACATGCCCTAAAACTAGTTAATAGGATTGCGTGCTGTTACAGGCGGAATAGACTTATATTAATTTAATTAACAAATGCAGAAAAAATAGGTTAAGGCAACTCGTCAGAGGCGTGACAGCAATTGATTAATTTAAAGGGTTTTATGCAGAAAGGTTTTATATTTTATTATTGAAAAGTCTTTGTGCCATCCGGAGTAATATGCCCCTATCACGGGAGGATTTGTGTGGGGTTTCTGGTTCGTGAGTTATTGAGCTTGAATTTTATTATATATTTTATTATCATCGTCATTGATCTATAAAAAAATCTTTATTATTAGAATTTACTATATGATTTGCATTATGTTTGTAATTAGACAGACGACCATCATAATTTAAATCGAGTGTCTTTTTTCTAATTCAGTAATTGTTTTGATGGGATCTAATGATGTAATTAAATCAATAATCAAAACAAAAACATACAGGGAGGCTTTTTTGCTATTTTTTTCTTTGACGCTTTTATCTTTTTTACGCTTTTTTTTTTTTACTTTCACCAAGTAAAAATCTTTTATTATAACACATACCTGTAGATAAATTTTATTTTAAAAACACTACGTCAAACCGTGGATACATACAAGATAATGTATCATAGAGGTCTAGGTTGTTTTCGCCAATTAAAGCTTGCTTCCTGGCAGGTTTATCTGTAAAAATTACATCTGGTTTATGATATGGTAACTGAATAGTTGTTGAGCAATTGTATGTATTTATTCATGACTCTTTAACCAGAAATTGAAGACAATAGAAGCACTTCTTCTAATGATTTTAGGGGGTTACTATTATGGTTAAAATTCTGATTTCATGTTGGCAGGACTGACTAATTAAGGTAATTACTTTTTAAGAGGGTCAAGTAAACGTGAGATGAATTCCTACAAAAATAGGTAAACAAAATTTTAAAAATGCAGCTATGAAATTTCGTTCTACTTTTATCGAGTGGCGGCATGTTTTTTGAACTAAGATTAATAAATTGTTCGAAGAGTTGCAAAGAAGGGTACAAGGTAAAATAGGTATTATTATTATTGAGCGACGAATTTAAATTGAATTTACATAATCAAATAAAGGAATTAGTGAGGGTATGAAGAACAAAGTGGCTTATAAAGATATTTGCAAGAAAATATTACTTTATCTTTTGGAAATAACGTCATCAAAAACATATAAGGCCCGAAATAGTACTTTTTGAAGAGTTGATTTTTTTCTTATTATAAATTAATGTTTAATAAAAATAATTGGTTTTCAATTATTTACAATTCATGTAATTTATGTAATTTAATAAATTTATTAAATATTCGAAATCATTTAATAAAGTATGTAAAAGTGTAAATAAATAAACATAAAGTTTTAAAATATGGTTGAAAAGCCAATTAATAAATCGAAGTCGTGTTAATTACTTAAGCAATTATTAAAAAGATGATGAAAAATTTTAAGTTACTGATTATTAATCATATTATAGTTAATCATTCTTGTATTTATATATGAGCATTCGATTTTATTTATAGCAAAAGAAATGGTTTTAGGTTATCGATTCAAATTTGTACCAGTTCAAAAATAGCTATTGCCATAGCAAGCAAACATCTTCCAAGAGCATGAAATGAGTAAAGCAAATCACTTTCTACTAAAAAATAGCTTTAATAGTAAAAATCCAATCCTTTTGCGAAACAAAAATTTTTGAGCGTTTATTATTTAAAAAATTTATGATAAACTTAGCATTAGATGTGGTCACAATGGGTAAATAGCATAGCGAAAGTATTAGAGATTCGATCACTAGGCTACAGTAAATTGAATGCTTCGAAGTCTGTTACTAAAACTGACCATTCAAGTGTAAAACTAAAATGCAATTTGGAAACTTGTTATTGCCTATACAGTAATCACTTAATTAGCAAAATGATATTTATTACTAATAAACCCGAATTCATTAAAGAATCTTATAATATATCTAAAACTTTAATTTACAGTTGACAAACCCAAACACACTACAAGAATCGACCGAATTTAAACATGATTCTTTTACTACTAAAGCGTTTATCTCTATTCAATTTAAAACAATTAGCAATAAAAGTTTATCTAGATTAACATACTATAATAAAGCAGTTCTAGACGAAAACATTTCCAGTTACCTTCACTCTACAACATAATCCTTATTTAAGAAAAAAGTAACTTCTTTATCTTTACTTGCAGTCCATTCATCTAACAAAACCCTCTTGTAGAAGCACTAGCGATTCTAACGTTATTAAGTTCTTCTTCTAAAAGAAAGTTTTCCATTTTAAAGAAAAAAATTAATCGGAGTTTAGGGTAGATAGAATTTATGTAGATGGAGTTTAGGTTAGGTAAGATTGAAGCATGGTCCAAAAGGTGATGATATATTTTGTCTTTTACACAAAGTTCGTCAGGAATGAGAGATCTTTTTGAGATTCTTTTGCATAGTGAGTATTGACAGTGCTCTGGAGTTATAAATGATTTTTACGACGATTTTTTATTAGTGAACGCTGCTCTAAAAAGTCTTCAAATAAGTTATTCGACAATTAATTTATACCAGCAATTACGAATTAAATTAAAATCTAATTTAAATCTACTACCTTGTTCTAATCTGTTTAATTTCTTAAGAATATCCGTCAATGCTTTTAATTCTTTGGGTAAATTTTATTATGTATTAACTTGAAGGACTCCAAGGTTAAACATTCGTCGAAGATTCTTTTCAAAAAGTTTACATCTTTCTCTCACTACTCCAGTTTGTGTACTGTCGGCTAATTAAACGAACTTTGCCTATGAACGTACTAAGTCCTCCGTTACGCTCCGGATAATTAAAGAGCGATTTAATGTCTAGATGTAAAGAATGAAGAAAATATTTATAATAAAGGTTCGTTAAAATACCTTTACTAATATTTCAAATTCGAATTAATTGAAAGAAAATATCTGGTATTTATTCGCCATAGATGATAAATATCTCTATTGTAACGAATTTAATTTTATAATCTTACCCTTTTTGGTGTACACGTCACTCTCGATATAACGTAGTACCTCGGGCATAGTGAGGAATTTTTTAAAAACCGCATTATTAGTAAATCCATTATATCAAGTATGATGTGGACCTGAATCTCCATTATATCAAGATTTTACTTAGTCTCCGTTATTATCAAGAGTAACGTGTAAATGATTATCTAACTAAATTAGTATCGTGATTGTTAAAGCCCTCAAAAGGAGGCAGCGTGCATATCGACATGAGGCTAACACGATAGCGTGGTGCCTCTGATGTCATAAAGTAGGTTCCAGGATGTGTTCTCTTTCATATTAATCTATATAAATGTATAAAAGTGAAGCCTTCATTCTAATAAACCGTTCTTATAATAAAGTTAACATAGACATAATGATATTCACTCCTTAATTTCACACCATCATTAAGTCGCCCTAATAGAATTACTATACCCTATAGAAACCTTTTATTATTCAATCCACATAACTTCTAGTAGCGGTTGGAGCTACACTGCGCATTTATTGTGCATTGCTTTCCCAACCAACCGTTACACTATGTATTTTGTACATACATTTAAATATGGTCTATTAAAAAAAAAAGGTAACAAAATTTGTTCTCTACTAATTCAATTATTATAAGTACGTAAAGTTACTAAAAAGCTATAATTTCAAAGGCTATTTATTAGTGGAATCTATAATGGTAGTTTTTTTATCTAGACTACATGTTACAAATAAACAATATACATACTCTTTACACTTTTCCTTTTAATAAGAAATGTCTCGAATAGTATTTCGCTTGGTAGCTCTCTCATTATATGAGTTAGATTAATTATAAAAATTTCGATTTGAAAAAAACTTTTAGATGTATTCTTTTAACAAATTGGGATTCGCGCATCTCAACATCATATGAGACTCAGATCTTGCATACAGTTTACAGCTTCAAGAGTGTTTCGTTACTAATTAGATCATACAACAGCCTGGGAAATTTTTTAGTTTTTGTAGATCTACCCGTGATTTCTCGTGATAATTAATCAATAAAAATACATAATTTATACTACAGTACTCAAAAGAATTTATTATTTATATTTAGAGAATAGATAGATATGCGTAAAGTGGGCAAATGTGATATTTATTATTAATCAACCTAAGTTCATTATATTAAAGAATCTACAAGACATAACCCAAAACTTTAACTACATTACAAGAATCGACCAAATTTAATATTAAACCCAGATTTTCTACCACAAAAGAACTTGTACCCATTCAGCTTAAACAATTAGAAATAAAAGTATATTTAAATCTAACGTAATAAAATAGTTTTAGACGAAAACGTTTCCAGTTACCTTCACTCTACAGTATAAACCAATAAACGGTAGGCATATTTTGTTTTCTAAGGGAAGTTCTTGAGGTTACTGATTATTTTTGATTATTTTTGTATAACGAATATAAACGTTCTTTCGAGGTGAAAATGGCTTTTGCCATGATTTTTTATTAGTGAAAATCACGTTCTCAAAAAGTACTTTAAAGTGTATAAACAAGTCACTCGGGCAATTGATTCACATCAGTCAATCATACGAATATCCTATGATTGCAATACATTTTTGAGCTGTTTTATCATTTAGAAATTTTATCAAAAATTTTACCCAAAAAATTTTTGATAAAAAACAATTTATAGTGTAATTAAACTAAACAAGCACAGATGGTTTAGTATTATTTATTGGAAAAACTGGCAATATAAAATATGAAGTTTCCTTTGTTAGCAACTGTGACATTGCTGAATACCATGCGCAAAGTCCTACGATTACTTTAAAAGAAGAAAGATTTGTTATTATTATTATTATTATCAGACAACGATCCTTCTGGCCAGTGCATATCTAAAATTCCTACCTCCAAAGCATCCACCAATTCGAGATAAAGTACTTAAACCAGTAAAATCAGCAACATCCAAAAAAATAAAAGTAGTAAATACAAAAAGGAGTGTTGAAATTTGTAAAACCGTAGTCCTTAAAGAAGCAATTAACATTAAAAATGTGACTATAAATAAGCGATTAAAAAAAAAAAATTAGTAGTGTTGATTAAAACTAAATCAGGATACAGTAAGATTAAAAGGGTACTAACAAATAGTCCATACAGTATGATAAATTCCAATTGCATTTCTAAGCATCACTTGATCATCTTTAAATGAATCAATGATCCCAGAACTTGGAAGATGAATAAATCCAAAAGAAATCCAGTGACCACCTACAAGGAATAGGTGATAGATTAAGAATGTAACTTTAAAAAATAACGATATAAATGTAAATTCAACATACCGTATGAACAAAAAAGAGTAGCACTTAAAGTTTTACCAGAATAGAATTCACACAATCCAGCAAGTACTTGAATAACACCACCGTAAAATAAAGAGGCACCAAGCCAAACTTGACGATTAGTTATATTTGCTATTTGAATAAGATACAAAGAATATATGAGCTGTGTAGTTCCAAATGCAAATAGACCTAATAAAATTGATAAAAAATTAGACATTTTAAAATTTTAAGAAAAAAAAAAAAGGTAATATTACCTATTGGGCCAGAATTACCGAATCCTCTTTGTTCCGAATAGTGGAATTCGTTCAAATACACATCGAGACTTTTACGTTTATTCGTTAATGACATTGTTAATGTTTATACATTTAACAAAAATTAATATATTATTAAAAGAATGTAAAATTAAATATAGTATTTAATTATATATTTCAAATTATTATAATGAAAATGACAGGCTGTACATTGAGAAAGCTTGTCTTTTTAAATAGCTTTGAAATCAATTTTAAAATCTATATATATAGTTAATTATTAACGCTACGTATATATTTTTAATGAATAATCCTCAAATGTGAAAATTAAGTGTATTACTAAAATTATAAATGATTGTCAATTTCACAATTTTACGATTGGGTTCTTTCGTACGTATGTACGTAGCAAATCGACAAATTTTATATTTGGAAATATATATCAATTAATCATTTTGATGCAAGTTTTAAATAATTGTAATAAATTTAGATATTTGCGCGTAACATAGTTCATTGGGACTTCCGACATACTAATTAAATCTATGTAAGGTATTATAATAAAAACTAGTAGTGGAGATTTTATGCATAGATTGACAAAATCGTTAAATTTACTAGTGAAGACTAGTGATCAAAAAATTGATTCATCTTACGTACCAACTAGTTTTTCCTAGTAATTTATACATCACGATTAGTTAAATATAATTAAACAAAGTTACGGTTTACAATTTTCAATTAAATTAGTAAGAACTTTTGTAACATTGTTCAAATTAAAGAAAATGAAAATTTTAACTGTAACTTTGTTTAATTATATTAAACTAATCGTTTGATGCATAAATTGCTAGGAAAAAATAATTAGTACGTGAGATAAATAAAATTTTTGGTCACTAGTCTTCGCTAGTAAATTTAACGATTTTGCATAAAATCTGCACTACTAGTTTTTATTACAATATATGAGTGTCGTTAAAAGAAACATACACATTTATATATGGCCTATATGAGAACGCCCACAGCAAAAGCAGGGGATGGGACTATATAATATATAGCCCCATCCCCTGCTTTTGCTGTGGGCGCTCCCATATAGGCCATATATAAATATGTATGTTTTCTTTTAGCGACATTCATATACCTTACATAAATTTGATTAATTAGTATATCGGAAGCCCCAATAGTTCATGTACATTATATTGATATGCATTTAGTCATCGTTATCATTTTACATAGTAATAACAGTAGTGATAGCGGATTTAAATGCTAACACTACAGCACTAACAGTAATTAAATATATCTAGAAAAATCAGAATCCGAAGCAAATAAAGTCTTGTTACACTGACTGCAGATCCCCCAATTTACAATTCTTATTTTGTTAAGTCTGTAATACCATGATACACTGCTGCAGTATAATATGTGAGTTATTGTTTTGCAAATTTCATTTGTTCTATCCATCTAACATTGCATAGACATGCATTTGATTTTGATCAAACAGTTAGTGTTCTTGTTCTACTTCGGACGATTGGCGAACTAAATTCAAAAGTTCAAAGAATTAAATTTATTGATATTTTAATGTGGTAGCAATCAGGAATGGTAAATGACCTGAAATGACCCAAATGACAAATGACTAGTAATTTGTCATTTCAAGGCCCAAATGACCTTAGAAGGTCATTTAACATATGTTAGTTAATATTCTAATACCTTTTAATCAATCAGAATTGGCCGCCAAGTAAAATTAAATTTTATAAAATATAATTACTAATCGTAGTTATATATCAAAACAAATTTGACTAAATCAATTAATATTTATGCCTTAGGCTAGACCAATTTGATTTGGTGGTTTACATTACCCCCTTTTGATTTCCCCCTTACTCTCTTAGTAAAAAAAATTTTTGGGATATACATATATGATTTTGCCGGAGAGCTAATACCGGGCGGAATTAAGATTAGAAATTGTAAGGATCCGAAAAATTCCGAAGAGAAAATGAACGAACATAAAAGACGAGCAAGGTCGGTCAGGCCGATAATTTCCGATTGAAAAAATTTTAATAAAATTTACTATGTATACGTTCCATCCCCCTGTTTGAAGAAGGGATGTAATGTAAACCACCAAATCAAATTGGTCTCGCCTTAAGTAAAGTTGATCGGGATAATACATTGCATACGTTCTATAAATTGAAAATTTTTAAATTTTTTCGTGTAAACGTAATATGCGGAATTAATAAAAAAGGTATTTAATTTACATGAAAATTTCAAAATACACGCAATTTATTATCCCGAAAAACTTTAAGGCATATATTAATTGCCTTAGTAAAATTGTAATTTAGTATATTGCTACGATTATCGATTAGAAAAGTAATAAAGTTCAATAACTTTTTATATGAGTTATTCAACCAATAAAATTACTTTATATGCAAATGACCCAAATGACCTTAATGATCCAAATGACCTGGTCATTATTTGATGACTTGAGGTCATTTAAATTTTGATCAAATGACTAGGTTATTTACCATCTCTGGTAGCGATAGTGGATTTAAAACATTCCAATGCTAATACTAATAGTAATTAAATATTAACAAACTAAGTTCAAAATTCGAAGAATTGTAATTTAGTGTGATAGTGATAGTGGATTTAAAATATTCTATGTTAATACTAAAAAATTAATTAAATATTAGCAAATTACTATAGTTCAAAATTTAAAAAATTAAATTTTTTGATAATTTAATATAGTAGTGATAACAGATTTAAAATATTTTAATATTAGGATAAATATATGCATCGCCTACTGCGATGTGTTTATACATCGCATCTATATATATAAATTATAATTTGTCTTATAACAACTAAAGTAACCGGGATTTTTTTTG
>CAJVQC010001230.1:0-10558 GCA_910592285.1 Racocetra persica
AAGTTTGACTAATAAAAATTAACTAATAAAATGTAAAATATACTAATAATATTTAACTAATAAAATATAAAATATACTAATAAAATTTTGGGGAATTTACACATAAAGGGCTAAAAATGAAAATAATTACGGATGAGGGCCCAAAATAAAAATTCTTATATATAGTGGCCCAAAATTAAAAATTATTATGAATAAGAGCCTGTTTGATCTCTGAGCTGTGTTAGGCCACAAGGCTTAGGTACATACATAGCGCCATCTAGAAAAAATAGTAGCCAGATATTTTTTTGGCTTACATATGACTTTGAAAACTAATTGCCGATAAAGTTATGTTTATGATAAACATTAGAAGTTTGATTTTTATTTTGATCTTTGTTGACTTTCACTTGGTCTTCGCTTTAACTTCGGTTTGATTTTTACTTTGATTTTCACTCTGATTTTTGCTTTTTGAATATGACCTCATTTTGACTCTCGCTTTGACTTCGCTTTAATTTTCGCTTTGACTCTCCTTTATCTTGACTTTCGCTTTAACTTTCATTTTAGCTTTTATTATGACTTTCGTCTTGACTTTCATTTTGATTTTTACTTTTATTTTGAGAATTTTTGCTGAATTCACAAAAATATAATTTTGATCGATCATTTAAATAAGCTATTTGTGTTTGTGAATATTTCATACTTTGCTTTTTATTAATGTTAATTTAGCTAGTAAATACAAAAAATTTTAATGTTCAAATAATCACAGCATAATATAGCTTTTTATTCATATAATTTAGTTATGTATAAATATCTTTAATCAATACGTTAAAATTAGTAAAGTCATAAGTTCGTTAGTGAGATTTGTGAATAGTGCCTTTAGTTTTTTCATGTAAAAAATTAATTGCATCTTAAAGCTATTTTAGTGATATTGTATAAATATTTTAATCTGGCTACTATTTTTCTGGGCGATGCTATATAAGTCTTGTGGCTTAGTCATCTAGTATAGCTCAGAGATCAGACAGATCCTTATTTGTAATAATTTTTGATTTTGGGCCACTATATATAAGAATTTTTATTTTAGACCCTCATTCATAATTATTTTCATTGTTGGTCCTTTATGTGTAAATTTTCCTAAAATTTTACTATATTATAATGCTTAATGCTTAATGATTAATAATTAGTATTTAATGCTTAATAATTAGTAATTATACTTTATGCTTAGTACTAAATAAATTACGCTTAGCTGCAATAATTAATAATTAGCTTAAAGATATAAAAAAGATATAAATTTCTCTAAGTTAATATTAAATCTGCTTATTATTTAAAATAGATACAGACTCTCCTCTTTTCTTAACTTCTTTTTTGTAATATTATAGAATTCTTTAGGAATAGGGATCTAAGAATAGCCTATCTTATTTCTCTTAATAAACATATATTTTATCTATAAACTATTGTTTGCCCAAACTGTCACAGACTGAAGAGTATAGTTTTTAATTGAAGTAGAAATTATACTTACCTGTTGACATCACTATTAACCTGTAAAGGATCTCTGTAGCTGTGTTATTGTTATAGTACTGCTGTTAAAAAGGCCACAGTACTGTAACAATACTTTGGTGATACTATTTATAAATAAAATAATAAATATAAAGAAGTTTTATAAGCTTGTAACCAACAAGATACTTGGATATTAAATGAAAAGCTTGTATTTTGGTTGTGTTAATTAAGTAATAGATTGCATTAATTAAGTAATAATTATATAGAAAAAAATATATCAAAATATACTAAATAACGTTAATAAAGAATTTTTTCAAAAAAAGATCATCAATGACAGCGTCCAATAGAAATCCGCCAAATGCGATCTATAGCACGCGATCTGCTAATTTTTTTGCCATGGCTAGGTACTACCATGGCGTAATGTGACGTAACATGATCATAAAAATCTATATATATGCAGAAAACTATGAAAACTCTGGGTATGGTACTTACCATCCAGTCGCCTTAGTCCTGTCACTCACGTAGTCCTATTTATTACAAATATTCAGGACAGTATGGGTGCACAGTTGCCATCTCTGAGAATGGTGTAGGGAATATACAGCGGAGACCTGCAAAATATATTTTCAATATCAGTAAATTATTTGAAAATTTATTTTTTTTAAAAAAGTATTGCACAAATTTCAGTTAGACTGTTTATGGTTAGAAAAGCATTGTTACAGCTTTATTGTCTTAATAATATTATATATTTTAAAAAAACAATTATAAATTTTCATATAATCTAATATACTATTATAATTTATTCCGCTTCGCCAAACACAATACTATTTTATAGCAATTTATTATACTCGGTTAAAAAAAAAAAATACTATAATATATTTACTAAAAAAATATCATTATACTTGAACAATATTGTTTGCTATAATCGAAGCAAATCACAATAAACTATACACTTTATGATTTGCTTTGGTTCAAACAGTACATAGCTGTCATCCTTGAAAATGGAGGCCATTCTAATCCTATATCTTATTCGAACAATGTGGGGTATACACATCAATATAATGCGTTAATTTTACATACAACTCATAAAGTCATAAGGAAAGTTATATCCGATATGTCAGGATATTATTTTTATTGCTACGCGCTATTCATTAATTTGCAATTAAACTTATGGTTCAATACTAAACACATCTATGTTATCATTATTTTTATTGACATTCAAAAATGTATGGTTTACCTATTCTTGAGTACTATTGGTTGGCTAGTATGAATTGGTCACTTTTCTTGAATATTATTGATTAAAATTCTTAAATATTGTAGGTTGGAAGTTATTCTATATTTCGTTTAGTGCCCGTTTACACTATAGATCAGATCATTTTTTTAATATATTTACATTTACAACAATTTTAATGAAATTAAAAAGCAATTCTTAAATGCATTTTAAATAATCAAAGAAAACTACCAATTATTTTACATCCTGAATAAAGCATCGTTCATATATGGACAAAATTTTTTACTACTTTCAGCTTTTAAACTAGTCTGTCTGAACTTAGGCAAATCTATAACGTTACAGATAAGAAAGTTTCATGAGATTATTCCTTTTAATGAAATACTGAAAATCGATTTCTGTTAATAATACCGTATCATGGTTGATATTTATAACGCTAAGCAAAAATAAAATATTATATACTTATTGATTTATATCTTATTTGGGTGCATCACTTACACACTTATGAAATAAATTAACCAATTACATGAATGTTTATCAGATAATTTTATACCCGAATATACCTATCGATCATCCGGATAACCTGCGGATAGTACTTTGTCATTTACTTTTTGAATTTAATCTATTTATTATATTTTTACTTTTTTTTTTTTTTTAGGAGGGATTTCCTAATTAATTTTTTTCAATAAATGAAAATCATCAGTAATCCAAAATATTGTAAAATGCAATGTAAATATGTAAATCTTGTACACAATGCATATAATTTATGTGAATAAATTTATAATTTATATAGATAGGTATAATAAACTATGTACTTAGTGTACAATTTGGTATTTTATTGATAATTTTGGTACAGTAATATGTCTCAAATCCGATAAGCATAGTGAACGGCTTTTGTATCAGTTTGAAAGGTTATCAGATTTAAAAAATATTAATGGTCCACTGGTCACATGATCATAAATAAATACAATTGGCTAGATTATATTTATCATATGGGCTGTGTTCTAAGAAAAGGAACCAAATTGACAAAAAAAAGGTTTGTGAAAAATTAATTTTTATATTATAAATTTTATAATAAATTATATATAAGAAAATACAAACTTTAAAGAATTATACTGCAAAATTTTATTAAAATAACAGAATTTGTTTCTTAAATAAAAAATGTTTCTGGCTAATTTTGGATTAGTTAAGCTTAAAAATCTTTTTGAAAAAATTGTAAATTTGGCTACTTTTCTCAGAACACAGTTCATATATATACTTGGTAATACAAAGCCCGATCTGAGCCAATCAAATCGATTTATATTATCTGACAAACCTGATATCTTATAGATATCTGATCTTTTGAGTATCAGTTATCAAAAATAGCACATGATGGATCAATTTTTTTATCGATTATAGCAGGTTATCGGTTTTGACAGGATTGGTTTTGGGTGGGTTGTACTGTACATTATTTAGCCCAAAAGTTCGGCAAAAATGTGTGAAACTTTTTTAAAAAATACACTGAACATTGTGCACGTAGATTTTATACACTGGTAAAGGAAAAATTGATGTTAAACCTACGTTCTTAGATCCTACATGCTATAAAAATAAATAAATAATTATCTGAATTTTACATAAGAGGTTAACTTTTGTTTCTTACTATTTCTTTTAATTGTTGTAAGTATAGTAGAAAATAAAAATACAAAATTCAATAAGAAATTAAAATAAGAAATGCGACCAATCACAATTTATAAATAGAGCAATATGATTATGTTAGATTCGATTTGGCGAGAGGTTACGTAACTGTGTTCTTGACTTGTGGTAATGCTGGATTTGCTCATATTTCCTCCAATAAGCCGATTATTGATTAAAGTTCTACAGGGGTAGCCTAAATTTTAACGTAATTACAGGGGCGGGAGCCGGATATCGGCAAAACTTTCTTGTGATTGGTCAATTTTTATGCAATTGAATTTATACAGTTTAGAGTACTTTTTACCCCTAACCGTAACATAGTAAAATTGTTTTTTAAAAAACATACAATATAACAATACTACAAAAGACTCTTCACGAACGAAGCTTTAAGTATCTTGTGTACCTTTGGGATTCACCCTACTCACTTAGAGACGGTTCTTAAGCTAGAAAAAAGAGTAATATACAATAAATATATGTGTTAAAGTTTCTAATTAACTCACTCACTAACTTGTTTGAGACGAACTTAAAAGTAATATGTAGTAACTTTATAACTAGGAGGACAGAAAATGTTGTAAATCCGGAACGATGAATATCAATATGGCAATATAACATTATAATAGCCAATCATTTACAATGTAGATCACGTGGTCGGACAGATTTTGCTAAGATCTCTAGTATGCGCCCAATTACGTAATACCACTATACTTGAAAATGTAAATCCTCCGGACCAAATAGATTACTACATTTGAAGCTTTACTTAAATAAGAACATTTGGTAAGTAGCTTTATATTTCGGGATCTTTGAAATTAATAAGTCCATATTTGAGGTTTTTAGTATTATTTAAGTGACGTAATAAAAAATTTTTTTTTAATAAATAGGTTCTACATTATTTATTCGTAGTTTATATTTAAGAAAACTTTATGTACTACAGTATTACGGGAGATTATAACTATCGTTTGACGTTTGATGAAAAGTTTCATATTATTATAATTTTATATGGCGATGGGATTTATATTATAATTTTTCTGTATAAATTAAATATATAGTATTAAAATCGGTTTAGTCCACTTTTAATATCGAGTTGTCATATATTATATAAATTCAAATTTTTTTAGTTAGTACATATACAAAATCAATATTACCATATTTATTATCGTTGTATCGATATCGTTTATAATAAGTAAAAATTGTTGATTGGAAAAAAATTGGGTTTATCCAATTAAAATACAAGCAGATAGAGCTATTATTTACCTCTATGTTTAGTAATTCAATAAAAGTTTGTATTCTTTTTATATACCCTTTCAGAGCCATATAAGCACACAAAATTTTTTTAATAATTTTGTATTAACTATTGGTGCTCTAAAACATCTAAATAGGTCTGAGTTCAATACTAATTGTAAATTTTGACAAGTATATAAAAAAGATGGTTTGCGGCAAAATGTTTGTAAATTGAAATGACAAACTCACTTAACGTTTTTTTACTAGTAAAAATATTCTATTCACGTAATAATTATCAAATTACGTTTAGACCGTTCAAGTTGAATAGTTGTTTAACGTCATCCCCCCTCTTGGTTAGCCGGAAATTAAGCAATTAAACAAGCCAATCACAATGCAGGATAATCTTCAATAAACATGTGATTAAGGTTGACCAATGAGATTTGATCAAATATTCTGTGTCGTATGTGTTTGTTTAAATTTTCCCTCCCCTCGAGCCTGAGCTTAAAATGTTGACGTTAAACAACTAATCAACTTATCATTTAAATATTCATCGCAATGACAAACACACTTGGCCTGTCTAAAATATTTTCCGTCAAGTAAAATTTATTATCCGACAAACTCTTATGATCATGAATTTATTTCTGTCTGTTATTTTTTTCATGTGTTACGAAATATTTACACTTACTCGAATTAAAACTCAGTCGACAACTCCCTACCAATCATGATCGTAAATTGTCGGATAACACCAAATTTTTGAATAACGGTAATTTGGCTCAACCGGGCAAATGATTGGCTGACACGTGCCGCTTCGCAGCACGTGTTCATTTGCCCGGTTGAACTAAATTACCGTTATTCTACACTTTTTGACCCATTGAATTAAGACGCCCTTAACTAGATTCGTTAAAATATTAGACCGGCCCAATGGATTTATAATGTCGGTAATGGTTAAATTTGATTATACGTGAAATGTCAAACAGCCTATATACACATGCATCATCTATTTTAAATTATTAATTAAAAAATTTTCATATGCTTTTTATATGCATAAAGAACATTTACGTATTGATCCAAGTTTATAAATATGTTAATTTTGTTTGTGACAATTTTTATATAGTATAAAGAAATATTTACAGTATTAAGTATTTAAAATAAGATATTCGTAAGTATTTACTGTTTAATTTCATTTATTCACGATAATTTAGTACGAGTATCAAGAACATTTATTAGTTTAAAGTATTTAAAATAAGTTATTAAAGCCTATGAATATTTACTATTTAATGTAAATTCAATTTATATATTCTTCATTTATTCGCGATAATTTAGCACTTGAAATTAAGTAATTTTATAAATATTATATTTATTATTTAATTATCATTTAAAAATATGAATATTTACCAATTGAATTTTATTTTATTCGCGTTAAAGAGTTAAAGCACGTGTATATAAAAAGATATATTTATATAAATTCATAAATATATATATTTTAATCATGTAGTCTGTGAATATGAAGAATATTCGTATTCAAAATATATGAATATTTACTATTTGTTCGCATTAATTATTCAGTGTACATAAAAATTTATATTTAGATCAAAGTAACTCATAAATAAAGAGAAAAAAATCTACGAATAAAATCTAAATCAACTAATGATAATAAGGAATTCTGATTACAGGATTACAGAGAGTAACAAATAAAATATAAGTGTCAGACATTTATTCCAGTGGTATTAAGCATATTTAAACCATATTTATATTTATAACATACTTAAACCATATTTATATTTATGACATATTTATAACATACTTAAACCATATTTATATTTATAACATATTTATAACATATTTAAACCATATTTATATTTATAACATATTTATAACATATTTATAACATATTTATAACATATTTAAACCATATTTATAATATATTTATAACATATTTATAACAAAGTTATATTAAACCAATTTTTACAATTCAAAAATTTAGCATGCCAACACAAATTGTTCACAAATTTATTTTATTTTTTTTCAATTAAATGCAGAATTTTTTGTAAAAAGGAATTTAACGTTAAGTGATAGCGATAGACATGAATAACTAACAAGATCATACATTATATGACACACATATAGCTTTGATTTACATAATTGGTCGATTTAACCGATGCGTTCCGAACATAAAATCAAGGATGGGTAAGTAGAAATAGAGATTTGCGAAGCTTGAAACTCATAAATGTATGACCGAACTGATAGATAAATTCGTACGTACCACTAAAGTTTTCATAAATTCGCACGTACCACTAAAGTTTTCATAAATTCGCACGTACCACTAAAGTTTTCATAAATTGGCGGGCTGAAACCAATTTTAAAAAGAAGCCTGTACAGTTATTCGGATATTTTTTTTCCCTTAGGCTCAAGAGTATTTTTTAGGTTTGGGCTGGTCGGCTGACCCTATTGGGTAATGATTAATTCGACAAGTATAAAATTAAATTCATGAGATTTTAAAATTCTATGGTACAGTAAGCTGTGGCTCAAGCAACAAAGCAAAGTTGCAGCTCTTAGTTTCAAGCCGTGGCTCTATTGGCTTGTGAAGGCTCAGCTCAGCGTTGACATCAATACATACGTACGTAAATCAAAAAAAGAAAACCTTGTATATATATATATATATATATGTATATATATATATTATATAATAAAATTATGACTTAACAATATCGATATATATCATACGTAAAAAAGTAGAAATAAAAAAAAACAAAAGTTAAATACGTAATACTTGATGTCATTTAATAATTCCTTTTAAAAGCAAAGTTACGAGTTTATTTGCGATGATATCATAGATAAATAACAAATCACGTATAAATAGTATTAAATGGTATTAAATGGTACTAAATGGTATTCAATGGTGCTAAATGGTACAAAGTGGTATTAAATGGTACGTATAAAATGATTGGTAAATGCATACTTATGAGAATTTTCCGTTACAAAATCAAGTATATTTCTTGAATACAATGAACGCACATTTCCTTAAATGAAAAGAGAGGTTTTTCTAGATTAACGCATTGTCTTATGATCGTTTTTTTTATGTTGTTCACATTTAGTAAAATATTCAGTCAATTACACGGATACGTACGTTGATTAATTCCTTTACAATGAAAAGCTTTATCAAACTCACAATGATACATGCAAATGTGACAACGGTTATACTAAGATGCATTTAAGTAAAAACATGATATTTTTTTTTAGACAAACTATACGTATACGTACGAGTTTGAACATGTATGGCTTTATGTTAAACAAAGAAAACTTGTATGAATAATTTCGTTTAATATGTGTGTGATAAATTTGACTTGTAGTTTCAAGTAACAACAAAAAAAAAACAAAAAAGGGAATTAAAACTATTGATTTGTGTCATAATACGTAAGATTGTAAGATTCATACAACTGTAATCATACACTGAAATCATACATTGTAAGTCTCTCACAATTAATACAATTAATTTAATTAAATGCTAGGTTTTTCGAAGCAGGAGTAAGAATCTGAATACGTATACGTAATTACGTAATTGGCTATAGTACAGAATAATACTAGTTATATATATAGATAGTTTTCAATACTACCTAATACAGGTAATATCGTGTAGTTACTTCAATGTGCATTTGTGCATTAACATGTATGATAATGCTAAATATTCTACGTAAGAGACATTTAATGCATAAGTATTGTTTATAATATGCATACAACATCAGTGCTCAAAAAGTAGAAACATTTCTAATTCAGAAATGTTTTGAAATGGTTTGATTTTGTTTTTATACATTAAAATGCATTTTGTTGATGTTTGGCGTAAACCTCTAATGAATAATTCTATAGAATAATGCTACTTTCTAAACCTTAAAAAACAACATTTGGTACGTATTACAGTATTACATATGTATGAACCATTCTGAACCGGTCACCTCCGATATCAAAAAAGTAATGATAACGATAATCCCTACATCAAATATAGTTTAAACGCACATACATGCCACATAGGCTTTATTACATAAAGATATATATACAGTAAAATATATATATAATATATGTATATAATACTGTAATATATATGTTGACATATGATATATGTATGATATATATGTATATGATATATTATTATGATATATATGTATATGATATATGTATACGTTTGATATATGTATATGTTCTATACATTTATATACTACTGCATAATATGTATATCATATATATATTATATACAATCTATATACTGTAGTGTACACGAGATTTTGTACGCCGTGTGTTAAATGCGGGGAACGTATGTGCCGTACGTACCTACGTGCGCAAGATAAAGATATGATTTAACGTTAGAGTTTCAATGAGAAAGAATCCAAATTTGTATAAAGAGCCCTTCTAGCATAATGCACGGTAAGGATGCAAGGCAAGGTTACTAGAGTCAAACCTTCCTAAGTGTACTCTCCTTAATTCCAAACTTGGGACTTAGTGAACACCCTTCGCTTTTCACACGTGCATAAGATTTTACAGAGCAACCACGTGATTAATACAAAAATTAGACCAATTAACTATGGATCTAAAAATTCTGTGTAATTCTGTGTAATTCTACAATGTACACTCCCTCTAAGTGTTTAGTTCTAAGGACGTGCGCTAAAGGAGGTTGATTATATATATAAGCATATGATTATCATAAATAATTACCTATAGATTGTTTCTATAGCCAAAACAAGTAATTTACATATTTGATCGTCGATTGTCAATTTTTTCATAATAAAATTTTAACATTCGTTTACATTTAGTTCTGTAATTTTGAGATTATAAAAAGATTTTCATGATGATTCGATCCAACAATTTTAGATGAATTATGATGAATAATGGTAAATACTTATAAGTAGATTTATAAGTAGATTTATAAGTAGATTTATAAGTAGATTTATAAGTAGATTTATAAGTAGATTTATAAGTAGATTTATA
>CAJVQC010001231.1:0-10557 GCA_910592285.1 Racocetra persica
TCAAAATTTGGCACTTTTAAAAAAAATTGGATGTTTCTTGCTGTCCGGTACTGTATTTTTTTTTTTTTTTTCTAATTTAACCTATTCTTTTCAATTAGAGATCTGGCTCTTAAAAGTCTTCTTATATCCTTTACTATAAATTTTTTTTCTGTTTTATAGCTTCGTATCTTCTTTCTTCTCTTTAAGAGCTTGTTTTATAAGTTTCTTCTAGGAATATTCTTCTATATATTCTCTCTTTCTTAAAGTATCTTGAGTCCTCTTTTGGTTTCTTTATTTTTAAATCTTAATCAAACTGCTTAGATTCTTTTTCTTCTATTTTCTGGGTATAAAAGTCTTTCTCTTTTCTTTTTTTAGTCTTTTTTCTTTTATTTTTCTTCTTAGAACCTGGTTTTCTTTCTAGAAAATTTTTTTGTATTTCATTAAAGATCTTCTGGTTTCTAAGATATTCTACAAAAATCTTTTCTAATATCTTTAGTAATATATTTTTTTTTTTTTTCCAATTTTTGGTACCTTTCGACCTAGGTGCTATAAGACAGATTCATACCAAGTTTCATTAGGACTTCAACCCATATATCTATTTTGCAAGTAACTCTTTCTTATTCTTTTTCTATATTTTATTATTATACTGTAACTCTTTAATACTTATTTGATATATTGTTTCTGTCAGCCATTCTTCTGAAGTTGTTTATATGATTTTTGGTCTTGATTCTTCTTGAATCTTGTTTAGTATCTTTGCTTCTGTAAGACCAGAAATATCATATCCTTTGTTTTTATCTTGTTTTTTTGTTTTTTTTCTGGTATACTAAGACAAATTTGACAGATACTTTAAACTATATTACTAGAGTTCTTAATTCTGATTTATTATGCTGCCTTTGCCAGATTTTTTTTATTCTTGAAGTCTCTTGCTTTAATCTAAATTCAACTTCAATTTTATTTTAGCAGCTTGTTTTTTCTCTTGTCAAACTTGTATTTTTTTTTTCTTTTTTACTTTTCTTTTTGTTTCTTGTTGGTTTGTTGTGGTAGTCTTGACAGATTCTTTAAATTGATGTACTGTAGACTTTAGTGTTATTTTGTTGTGCTATCTTTGTTAGCTTTTTCTTTGTTTTAGGAAAGAGACAAAAATCAGCTGATTTTTTAGGTGTAGGTTTGTGATTCGATCAGGTTCTATATTTTGTAGTTATATTTAATTGGCTAATCTTTGAATCAGATGGGAGTAGGGGTATAGCCTCTTAGTAAATTGAAATTACCTAATTTCTGTCCCTCTCCTTAGAGTCTTCTGCTTCAATCTGCTTCTAGCTTTGACTTTAATTTGGCATATTGTTTTTTTCTTTCTTCTAGTAATCTTTGAATTCTATTAGCTATTCTTAATTCTACTATATAACTAACTATTTCTTTTATTATAATACAGTTAATTAGGTCTTTCTCTTTTTGTATTACTTTGTGAAAAACCTTATGTTCTCTTTCTATAAGTACAAGTTCTGTGTATTCTAGTTTTCTTATATTATAATACTATAATTCTTCGTAAAGCTCTACTATTCGCTTTTCTGCTATTTTCTTCAGAATAAGTTCTTGTCTAGCATATTCTGCTATTATTTTTTCTACTTGTATGCTATTGTTATACTCTAGATATCTGCTATTACCTCTTTTATATTTTCTGGTATATTGAAGTTAATGTAATCTCATCTATATATTTCTATATTTTCATGTAGTTCTTTTAATTTCATTTTTGCTAATTTTGCTGAGACGAGTTTTTTCTAGAATATTCTGTTGTTTTTTTGCTTCATATAACTTGTTATTTTTTGACTACTGTTGTTTGTTATTGTTGTTTGTTGCAATTATTTACTATTTTTGAAGGACGTTTAAAGCAGAGCAAATTCTTAAAATATATATTTTATTGAATTAACTTTAGGGTTAGGGTCATCTTATATTGGGGTTAGGTTAGATTTTAGGTAGTTATATATAAGCAAAATTGCCTTTCTAATATTTTTAATTAATCTACCTGAGGTAGGTTTAGACTGCCATTTTTTGTATTTTTCAGATTTTTTGTTTTTATTTCTTGTTTTGCTTTACCAGTGATCATCAAAATTCTATAATTTGATTGGTCAAATATCATGTGATTCTACTTCGCTTTAGACGACCTCTATTTTTGTTATCTTCATCATGTGGTTTTTGTTATGTTTTCTTTGTTTATTTTTTATTATATATTGTGATTTTTGTATTACCAAAACAAATATGTGATTTAGAATCAATGCTGATTTCTTCAAAGTTCACAAAATGCAAAAAATATCAATGATTTTTCACAACTTCTTCTATTACTTTGCTTTTTCTGCTTTTTTTATTCAAGTCTCTTAAGAGACTAAGTATTTTTTGTTATTCTCTTTCTCTTTACTTAGAGGCTTGAAATTAGTTTCTTAGTAATTCTTGTGTATTTTTGTAGTTTTTTTATTAATTTTTTTTCAGAATTTTGTATTTTGATGTATATATTATATATATAAATAATATATATAATTATTATAAGAATAAATGTTTATGTTGCCCTATTACATAACCTTTTTGTTACAGGTCATGTGCAACATATAAAAAATATAAGCAGTGATTTTCCATGCTGATCATTGTTTATTTTCTTTTTTTTGTTTTAGCCTGTGTAGACGTTTTACTAACTCTATTTATTTTCCTTTTTCAGACTTATAGATCATAAGTCATTTCTGGTATCATCGTTATTGGAGCATTGTTATTCGAATCGTTTTTGGATCATTGTTACTGGAATTGTGGTGTTGAAATCATCGTTACAGGTATCATTTTTAGATCGTCGTTAGAGCCTTTTGGAGTCACCGTTACTGGAGCTATTGTTATTAGAGTCGTACTACTAGAGTACTATTAGTATAATAGAGTCGTGTTACTAGAGTCACTATTAGTAGAATTAAGTTGCGTTTCTTGTTTTCTGCTGTGGTATTGCTGTTACAAGATTGTTACTGGTGGTTTCTCTTGTCTTTGGCGTGATTAACTGAATTTTTTTTTTTCAGGTAGCTAGTTCATAGAACTATCATTTCTGGGGTCACTTAAAGCCAGGTACATCATGGGTTACCCAATATATTACCCAGATCAGCCCAAACAAAACAAAGCGAGATGACAAAGAAAAAAACATGAAAAATATAAAAAGCTGCTATCTAAACCAGTCTTGGTTCACTAAGTAAAAGTGTCAGAAATGCGATTTTACTATAAGAATTACTTAATTTAACTTTAACTCTATTTTAATTAAAAATCGAAAAATCGGGTAAGCTCATGATGTACCTGGCTTTAAGCGTCCCCTGTTTCTGGTGTTTGCTTGTTGATCTTTGTTTGTCTGATTCGTTGATTTGTGGTGTTGGTATATCTTTTATAATTTCATTTATATCATCTGAGTTTTCCATGATTTCATTTTATTCTTTAAAATTATAACAATAAATATCCCAAGCACTAGGCTATTTTTTTGGATTAGAATCTATGCATTGATTAGCTAATTCAATATAGCAATCTGGGGTCATAATCTATTGCAAATCTTTATTGCAAGATCATCATTAAATTGATAACTATCGAAAGGTCTTTGTCCAGTTGACATCTCTGACATAATGATCCCAAAACTATAAATATTAGCGGCTTCTATAAACTTTTGGCCCATCAAAACCTCAGGAGCGACATAAAGAATGACACTATAAATATCCGTGGCATCTTTTTAGGTGTTATTGCTGGAGTTTCGTGCATGTAATCTTGTTTGGTATTGTTAGTCTTTGTTGGTGTGTATTTATCACTTCGGCATCATTTTAGTTATTATTTTTCACTACTAGAATCGTATTTTTGGTCTTTTTGTTGCTAGTATTGCTATCTGTGGTGTGATTAACTAATTTTTTTTTTCAGATATCTAGTTATTGTTTATGGAACCATCATTTCTAGTGTTTCGCTTGTTGATCTTTGTTGGTTTAATTCGTCGATGTCATTATTGGTGCATTATTTTCAATGTTACTATTGGTAAGCTGGAATCATTATTAGTTTTATTGTATGTCACATTAGTTGATTACAATTATTTGATATGTGTGATTTTGATAGTTAGGGTAGGGTGAGATTAGTTAATGGTTAGGGTTAGATAGGATTAGTTAGTTAGCGGTTAGGGTAGGTTAGTTAGTGGTTAGGTTAGATAATAAAAATTCATACAATACAATAAATTTAAATATACTTACGCTTTGATTGGCTGATTATGTATCATGTGACCTGTGACAAAAATATTATGTAACGGGGTGCAACAAATAAATTTATCCTTATTATTTTATATATAATAAAACTTTAAAATTAAATAATTTTTAATCTACTAAACTAATCTAGATAACTTAACTACCAAAATGATCTTTTTAAAGAGAAGATCTGAATGAATCCAAAATTATTTAATTCTGATTACGTAATCTTAGGATTAATAGAGTTTTGTATTACAAGTTACTCTCGTTATAGTAAACTCTCGATATAGTGAAGACTAATTAAAATCGCAATATAGTGAAGTTAAGCTAAAGCCAGTTTATATAAAATTCTCTTGATATAGTAAATTTACTAATAAAACTTTTGATATAATGAATTTTTTAAAAATTTTCATTAATGGAACAGATCACTTCACTATAACGAGAGTGACTTGTATATTTACTATAGTAAATATAATATAAAACTCTATTGATCTTGGGATTATGTGATCAGGATTAGATAATTTTAAATTCATTCAAATCCTCTTTTTGAGAAGATTATTTTGGTAGTTAAATCATTCAGATTGGTTCAGTAGATTAAAGATTATTTAAATTTAATCTATTATATATAATAATATTATAATTATATAATTTATTATAATTTTTTTTAAATTAGCTAATCAGAATTGACTTATGTGAGAAGAGGGAGTATATCAGAACTCTGAACAATCTACAAATAGCTAACAATTTGCAAAAATTACTAAAAATAAAATAATCTGCAGAAAAAAAACTTGAAATAAGCAAACTAATTACTATAAATAAAAAGATTAACAAAAAAATAGTCTAAAATAAACAAACTAAAATCTTATCTGTCTATAGATTATTCAGGATCCTGGTGTATTTCTATAGTAAAATAATATTTTATAATATTTGTTACTGCCCTTACCACACCTTAAAATCAAATCAAATTCAAATCAACAAAATATTTGATTTATTTAATAAATATTTAAAGATTTGATTTAATTTTTATTAAAACTATAAATATAATAGCTATTTATATAAATTTTATTAAAATCACTATCAAGAATTTAGAACTCTTTTTGATAATCATCTGGTCAATAAATTCAAGAAAACTAAATTACAGAAAAATATTATAAAAGATACTAAAGTAAATAATATACTTGATTCTACAAAAGTAGATATGTTGTTAACAAAGTATCAAGAGTGTAAAACTGAGATATAAACTACTTTAAACTAGTTTTTGTAGAGGTTAAGCTTTGGTTGATAAACTCCTCTATTATATTTGGCATCTAAACCAAAAAAATATTTTGGAAACATAAAATGATTAGATTAATATTAAAAGTATTACAAATTTTATAACTATAAAACTTATAAGAAACAATCTCAGAAAAGCTTCATTAGCCTATTACTTTTTTCAAGAAAATTTTGTCAAAAAGTAAGCATTTCAGCTTATACTCTTCAAAAGATCAATATATAATTTTTTAAAATAGTCAATATTATTTATCTGTTTATATGAGTAAATAGAGTTACCAAAATAGAATAACAAGCAGATATCTAGAATAAGCAACTAAGTACAGATTATATAATAACTTAAATTAATTATATACTTTAAATTAAAAAAATTGGTAAACAATATTTCAAGACTTCTGTTTTATGTCTTGGACTACTCTGTCTAGTTTGTTCTAGTTTAGTTAACTTTTTTTTAAACTCTAATTATAGAGTTTTTTTCAAATACATATATATATTATTAGGATAGAGTTAGATACAGAGCTTTTTTATCTTATAATATATAATTTTTTAAGCCCTGACACAGACCTATAATCATAATTATTGGATTTTTTTTTCTTATCTTTTGTCTTTATAATATATCTTAAATTTGTTAATATAAAAGAAGAAAGTTTTTTATATAATATATATAATAAAGTTGTTTTTAAATTTTTTGAATATATTTGATCTATTGGCTAAAATATATTAAGTTTAGAAAAAAAAGTAATTGAAAATTGTATTAGGACTTGAGGTTAAAAGTATTAATCTGAACATTAATATGAAAGATACTAATTGTATTATTGGTACTAATATTTTTGATAATTTTGATAAAATGATTAAGTTTTTTAAAAAATATGTATTATATAGAGTATATTTGTGATTATAGCTATATTTGTAGCTAATTATATTAAGAATAAATTGTAATGCTATATAAATAATAGAATATTTAATTTTGTATTAAGTAGTATCAATACTTTCTGAAGTCTTTGTAATAAAAGATATATATTATAATTGAAGCTTAGATAACAAAAATCTGAGAATTCTGTCTATTTCTTTGATAATACTATATAAATTTATAGTTAAAGATTCTATAGCTAATACTAGTATGTTATTGTGGTAGTTTACTATATATATTAAAAAATATCTAAGATATTAAAAAATAAAATAATTACTAGAAGTACTTATTCTACTATCATCACACAGATCGAATGAAGCCATATTAGGAATATGCATACCGGATAAGAATTAGAGACATATCGAAAACTAATATGTGTTAATATTTTGTATTAAAATATCATGAAGCTATCAGAAATACTAATAGACCTATCAGTATATCTAAAAATATCCTGATATGCTTTAATAATATAGGAATAAAATCAGGAATATATTAAAATTTTGATATATCTATTGATAAATTTATAGAGTTATGATTTTTCTTAGATAGTTATAGATATTTTAAAGTAATATCTGTAAAATATTGAAGTACCGATAGCTATATTGGTAATTAATAAATTGGATAAAAACTATATTATACTGATAACAGATTTATATCTATAATTATTTGAAATTTAGCTGATAACCTTTATATATATATAGACTGCCGTCAATAGAAATTAAGCAGATCTACATTTGAAAAAAATTAATACCTTAAATTTCACAGTTTATATCTTAATGAATTTTAAAGATATCTTGAAGTTTTAATATTCAAAAGAAAGCTTAGATAGTAAGCTTTTTTTTGAATATTAAACATCAAGATACCTTTAAAATTCATTGAGATATGAGCTGTGAAATTTAAGATATTAATTTTTTTTCAAATATAGATCTGCTTGATTTCTATTGATAGCAGCCCATATAAAAATATCAGATACTATTGATACTAAACTTTTAAATTTTGCTTAAATAATTACAAATTTAAATATAAAACTTTCTATTAACTGAAATGACAGACATATTTTTGTGGGTTTTTTTTTCTAACTACAACTGTTCTAAATATAAATCTGTCTAAAATATTATAGATAGAGATAATATAATCTCTATTTAAGTTATAGTACTCTTTATTCTATAGTTCAACATTACAAATATTACTAATTTGGCAATAATATCTTATTCTTAGCTCATCAACAGCTTGATATATCATACAAAAGCCAATACATATTTTTTTGAACCTTCTGGTAGATAAATCACGTATTCAAAATAATATTGAACAATACCAGGATATATATCGATATTATTATTGTTCAATATAAATTTTGCGAATATTTTTGCTAACTTTATATATCTTTTTAAAAAAGTTGACCCAAATATTTTATTCTCAATTTTTATCTTTCCATAAATTGTGATGCCAGATAATACTATTATAGATGCTGGTAATCCAATATGTGTTTCAGATAATGAAACAAAATTATAATCATATGCATTGTTATAATAGTCTGTTAACAATGATATTAATTGTCTTAGAAGTTTCTGTTGATCTTTTTTAGAATCTAGTAATTTACTCAGAAATGGTTCAGAGCCTGTTTTAGAATTTTCTTCAACGTTTACAGATATTAACAGAAACTTCTAGTAATCATTTTTATTATATATAAAAAGGTATTTTATGCTCAATAAACTGCAAACAAATTTTCAAATAACTATTTGCATATGATAAAAGTTCATTAAGAAGAAAATTATATTGTATAATTCTAATAAACTTTGGCTCGATTCTTCTGTTGCTGCTATGAAATGACCTTATAAATTTTAGTATAATCTATATAAACTATCAATTATTTAATATAACTATTTAAGTATTGTTAAAAAAATATATATATATTTATATATA
The DNA here is from genome assembly GCA_910592285.1 of Racocetra persica. Taxonomy (NCBI): domain Eukaryota; kingdom Fungi; phylum Glomeromycota; class Glomeromycetes; order Diversisporales; family Gigasporaceae; genus Racocetra; species Racocetra persica. The sequence continues at coordinate 8,308 of CAJVQC010001231.1, forward strand.
TATAGACTATATATAATATGTATATTTTCTTTTGATAATACTCATTTAAATTTTATAACACCAACTTACTCAACAAACTATTTATTCTTTTATAATTAAAATACCAAAATGCGTATAATGGTCTGTAATCTATAATGCATTCACATATATATAAACATAAATGTAAATTAGGTGTTATTTTTTCGGGGTCATAATTTTTTTTAATAAGCTTCACCATTTTAAGAAAATATTGGGGAGCCTCTTCCAAACTATCCATAAATATAATTTGGTATACCAAAATAAAATATGTACAAACAAAATAGATAAAAATTTGTTAGTCAATTTCACGTAGCAAGTCTTAAGTAATAGACATTGCATATACTATAATAAAAGTCTTCTATTAGTCTATAGTAAACTCTGAAAAGCCTTCACCTATTACAATTTTGTAAAGGATCCTGCTGATATCTGTTAGAACCTTTATTTTTTTAGCCTAATTTTCCATTAGGCAAAATTATATAGCATTAGAATTCCTTCATCTATCTATAATTTAATAATCCATTTAGCAATGCCTAAAAATAAGCAATGTATTGGGTCTATTACAAGGAACCGAACTGAATTAAAATAAGTAAGATAGTAAATTTTTGACCAATGGACTAAAGTTTCTAATATATACTTTTGCCTTGCATCTTCAGTATTACAATCTTTCCATGTGATAGTATTTTGATAAATTTCATTGATATTTCTTTTAACAAACTGGAATGTCACAAGAACAATATATTACTGTACTCTAATAAATTTGCCTGTAGAACTTTTGAAAGTGCTTAACAATTTGACTATTAAATTTATGTTAATTAGAATAATACTAAAGACTTGGTGGACTAAGTTTATTATAGATAATTCTGGTAGAGGTTTACTATCACTAAACCATGTTATGAGATCACATGACTTGACCAAAATTACATGTGATCTTATAATATGTTTAGTGATTGTGAAACTTTACTAGAGTTATCTATAATAGATTTAATCTTATATAATATTAAATTTATTACTTACTATGCTACAAATTGACCAATTGATCAATTAATAGTACCAGATAATGGTTTAGTTGATGTAGTTTAGATTCGTTGAGTCTGGGTATTAATGCCAATATTAATATGTTTGCTGGCTTAAACTGTTCATCACATAGAAGATTGCATATAATGCTATAAATTGCTTTAACACTATTGAGAAACTATTAAATAGTTAAAACCAATCTAAATTAATCATCAAACCCAAATGATGATCTGATATCTCCTTCTGGAAGAATGGTAAATCTTCATTTAGATTTTAAAAAGTTTTTTAAATTTTTCAATCAAATATGTTAGAAAGACGTTTAGGGTTATTAAGTCTTTTTGTTCATTTTTTACAAGATACTTCAAATCTCTTCCGGTTATATAACAACTGAAATTGATGGTTTAAAAATACTGTTGAAAAAATTAATAATGGTCTATATATAACACCTTTTGATATATGGATTTTTTTTGTAACAAGATAACTACAAGAGCTTTTTTTTATTGACTATTGGATGATTTGGAAGATTTTGAAAAATACAATAGCTTATTTTAGAAACTAAGTTTGGTTTGGTAGTTGATACATCTGTTACTTTGTATAATTTGCAACATTGCTCATATATTGCATATTTAATCATGTAAGCACAGATACTAAGATTTGTTTATACTAGTTTCAGTGATAAAAAAAAAGAAAAGTATGTTTTTTCATTATAAAGAATTAAGAGATACTAGATAAATTTTATTAAAAATTTAGTAGCTGTATCAGATAGCTTATACTTTTTTGGTATTTTAAAATCTACAAAAGGATCTATACAAAATCTTTAAGCATATCTATAAGACCAAAAGATTGTTTTGTTTTTCTGTTCTTTCTTCAATATTTTCTGGTATATTAAAACTAATTTCTTGGTCAGATAATTCATTATCTTCAACATTTGATAAGTCTTCAACAACATCTTCTTCATCAGAGAAAAAAATTTTTATAAAAGTAAGATTTGGCATACCCTTCTTTCCCCATTTTTAACCGGTTTCTTTTCCTTTTTAAATTAACTTTTAGCAACAAAACTATAATCTTTTTTATATAAAGAAATATCTGAATCATTGTCTGAACTATTAATATGTATTAGTAGTGTTTCTATGAACTGAATTGAACTGAACTTTTGGCCAAGTTCAAGTTCAGTTCAAAATTGAACTGAACTTGAACTTGAACTTTTTTTAAAAAAAG
>CAJVQC010001232.1:0-10557 GCA_910592285.1 Racocetra persica
GTTAAGCGTACTACTTGTCTGCTAAATTTTACTCTAATAATAATAACTAAATAAGACTAAATGATAATAATAAAATAAATAATAAAATACAATATCGGAATAATAACTAATAAAATAATAAACTGTTCTATAACAATATATTCCCAGTACTTTAGTAACTTAGCTTCTTTTATCCAGACTTCTAATCCAAATAGCTTGATATATAATCACATATTTGCTTCTGATTTGATAGTAGCCTAGTTGGTGTTGATAATTTTATCTATTTATTGATAACAGAAGCCTAACTCTAGTTCTCAACTTCTAAATTAGATAGCCTAGTAATTGTGTATTTTTTCTCTATGACTAAGCAAGTACCTTTCGAAGGGTAGCTAGTAGATTTCTCACTATCACTATAATTTACCTGCAATTACAAAGGCTTTCTAGCTAGATTTCTAGTCCTTTTTTCTATTTGCAGCAGTCTGGTTGGTGTAAGCACAACTCTAATATCCTGTATTTCATTCAGTTCAGTTCACATAGGTTTTGTTTTCTGGGTCTAATCTTTATAGTAGCTCTGTTGAATATCTGTACTACCTCTTTACTCAGAACTTACCAAGTGGACTTCCATATTTTTAGTTTTCTAGATTTATATAGCCTAGAAGCTTATCTTGTATTTGTACTACCCTATTATTGATTTGTATTTCTTCATATAATATCATATTATATAAATGCTCTAGACTTCCTAATCTTGCTAATATGACTATAGTTACAGATATTCTATTTCAACTGATAATCGAATACAGTTAGCTATAATACAAGCAGAATTTTCAAATTTTCATTACTGGTTAGATTCAAACTCTTGATCTGCTACTTGGAGATAACAACTTGACTACTTCACTATATTGTTACACTCTATTATAAAATAAATTAATAACTATATATTATTATATATTTATATAAAATAATATGGAGTTGATGCTAAAATCAGCTGATACTGAAAATTGGTGTCTCTTTTTAAATCTATAAAATCTACTAAAATTCACATATACCTTTTTATTAATAAATACTACTCTCTAACTTTAACCTAACTATAAAAAAAAAGATCACAAAAAAGGCTCTAAAAAATTTTACAATTTAATAATAAAATATGAAAAATTTTTAGTATTAGCCAATTTCAGCATCAGCTTTCACAAATAATATTTATATTTAGCTTTATTTTTATTTTATTTCAAAGTGAAATTTTATCTTAATTCATAATAAAATTATAAGTTAAAAATATTTTTTTGCCTTTAATTATACTATACTTTTAAAATTATTATTATATACATCAATATATTTATATTAAATAAAATATTCAGGCTATACAATGTATTAGATTTAAATACTATCAAAAATTTAAAGTATCATTAAACTTTAATAATAACATTATTGTATAAATATAAAAGTATAGTAAGTTTTTTCATATATATGTCTTGAAAACTAAAATTTATATTTATTAGAACATATTATAATAAAATCATATACAGTACAATTCAAATATTTGTTTTTGATAAGTAATTTAAATAAAATCTAAACATGAAAATTAATTTTGACAAAAAAAATATGACAGATTGCTAATTTTGATTGGTTTAAATATTGGGTATATAGATATTCTTGTAATAGATTTTTATTAGTTATATATACATAGGTGTCTTAGAATATTATGTAAGCTACTGAGTAAATAGATATACCTATTGTACTTTAAGCAATATGTTGGCTAGATAGGAGGTTCAAAATTTAATGGTGACAAATTTCAAATATTCTATCTATACGATAGTTACTGTTTTTTAATAATCAGTTAAAACAGGATCTCTGTAACTTTAGTAGTACTAACAAGATTGTAAGATTATTAGGTATTCATATAATATATAAAAGTAGTATCATTTATCATCTAATTATTTTTTATCAAAAACCTACCCCCCTCTTAATATAAAAAAAATCAGGTTCTTATATATAATTTTAATTTTTTTTACCTCCTCCTCTCTAAAAAATTATCTGATTTTTGTCATATCCCTAAGTTATATAAAAGTATACAAACTAGTATTAGGCAATACAAATCTAAAATAAGTCCTTGTGATGTGTAATATCAAGAAACTAGAAAGATGAATACTTATTTGGAAAGATCCAAGTAGAAAAGTAGTATAAACTTTCGATAGTGTCTACTAAAATAGACTTCACCCAAGACTAGTTAACTAGACAAGACAAAAGCACTAGCAAGTTGTTTTACAAACTAAACTACTAGAGTATTAACTAAAAAAAAAGAATTAGCAGATATCACAGAACCAGTATTCTTTCTAAGCTATCTAGATTGGTAGTCTAGAAAAACTAGCTAGAGAATACTAAAAAAAAAAATACTAGATTGTCTTGAAGAGAAGGTACCAAAGTTTGAATAAATTCTACAAAATGATATTAATAGATAATAGTAGTAGTTTTAGCTTACAAGTACTTGTTTTCAGACTTAGTATAAGTTATTGAAAGTCTAGACTAGCCAGAATGTAAATATAAAAAGTTTTAACAAGTTTATTACAAAGTCAAAAAGCCCTTTTATATAGAAGTATGTATCTGTTTTAAAGCTCTAGAAAGTCTTAGCAGCAGGTTTCTCTTTGAAGATAATGTTTAATAGCATAAAGTTGATTAGAGAGTTTAAATAGAGAATCTAAAAGCAAATTCTAGATATAACAATTGGTAGGTAACTATAGATAGAAATAGATATAGTAGAGCTCTTAAATAAATAATGACTAAAGTTGTATATATGTCTAATTGTATTTTTGTTAATATAGCAATATCAGGTATAGTTTTGTAACTATACTAGTATTTAATCTAAAGTTTAATAAACCGTGTCAGATCTTTGAATAGTTATTTTAATATTTAAAAAAAAAAGAATTTATATTTTTTTAAGTATAGAAGAAACTTGTATTTTTACAAAAAATCATAAATTATAATATTTATATAATTAGCTAATTTATATAGATTTATGTATAATTATTAACTAATTAAACTAAATTAATTTTTTTTTTAAAATATAAAATAAAGTAAAATATATTTATTAATAACAAAAGTAAAGTTTTTTTTAAAATTAAAAAGTAATTCTAATCTATCTTTTAACTATTATACTTTACTAATACTATGTTGTTATATATTATCACTCTTAAACTATACTACTAGACAAATACATAGCATTGTATGTCTGGAGTCAATATTTAATATATATACTAATATATATACTATTAAATTTAATATCAATATAATAATATAAGTTGATTATATATCTATTATTGTTTTATTAATCATTTGAATTTGATTGGTTGAATATTACATGAAACAGCCAGACAAACTGACAAACAAATATTTTTTTCATTTTATATAGACATATAGTATCTTCTATTTTGTTTCAGATAATTTTTTTTTGATATTAAGGTGATCTTTTGGCTGTCTTCTTTTATTTAGTTATTAGTTATCTTTACTATACGCTAAGCTTCTATTGGAGCCTGTATAGTATATATATTTGGAGAGTATATACTAGCCACATGTACAACTTTTGATTGTCTATTTAAATAGTTTACTTATTACTAAGTTCTACATTAGATGTTATATTTATGACTTGATTAGAGGATTATTTATTTAAACTCTCTGCATCTATAAGGTTAATCTTTATAGCCAAGCGAGAATCTAATATGGACTTCTTATTTTCAGACACCTGGCTTAGAATTTTAAAGCAGGTTTTTAACTATTTTAGAAAGCTCTTTATTTTCAAGATAAACTTACTAAAGCTTTCTGTATCTATAATTTGGCTAATCTAGACTTTAATAATTTACGTCAAGTCTGAGAACAAGTACTTGCAAGCCGAGGCTACTACTATTATTTACTTCTGCTCTTGTCGAGTTCATTTAAACCCCAGTACACACTTTACAAACTATCATTAGTTTTAATCTTAACAATCCTAAACTACCAATTCAGATAATCTAGAAGAGCTATGATCTGCTTCTGGTCTCTACAGTTGGGTTTTTTTCTTCTGGTTACTCTTCTGGTGGTCTGGTTAGTAGAGTACCTTGCTAAACACTTTAGTTCTGTTTAGTTTTGCCAGTTCTCTTGATGATGATCCTTTATATAGTATTGTTAAAGATCTGTGCTATTTCTTTATTTGGGTCTTGCCAAATAGACATCTATCTTTTTTCTAGTTCCTTGAGTTAATTCGATTCAGAAGCTTATTTATATAACTTATACATTACACATATGCCTTATAATCTCCCAATCTTGTTAGTACTATTAAGATTATGAAATTCTGTTTTAACCAATCATCATCAAAAGATAGTAGCTATTATACAGATAGAATTTTTGAAATTCATTACTAGTGGGTTTTGAACTCCTATCTAGCCAACATATCACTTGAGATGTGATAATTTAACCACTTTACTAAGTCATTACACCCTGTTTCAGATAATTAATTAGATTATATCACTATATTTATTATATTAAAAATTTTGGTTTTCTTATCTGTTTGATAAATAATATATATTTTTGAACCTCTATCTAGCCAACATATCACTTGAGATGTGATAATTTAACTACTTTACTAAGTCATTACACCCTGGTTCAGATAATTAATTAGACTATATCACTATATTTATTATATTAAAAATTTTAGTTTTCTTATCTGTTTGATAAATAATATATATATGCTTTTTGTTTGAATAAATACTTGTTAAAAGCTTTATATTGTTTAATTGATTTAATAAATATATAAAATTTTATATTAGTATAACTTTCAGATATTCTATAGAATAGATGAGCAAACTTTGCAAACTTCACAACTCTGCTATTAAAAAATTAATGATTACTAATCATTAATGAAGCTTATTTCTTATATTGCTTATCTATTCTATAGAATATTCTAACTTTCATGTTTTAATATTCAAACTTTGGCTTAATAATTTAACTATAGTAGAAACTCAATAAACTTTGCTAATTACCAAATTACTTTTATTTTATAAAAACTTTATAGAAAAAATGATTAAAAATAATTAAAAAAATTTTTACTAGAAATACTCTAAATGAAAAAATATTATTAATAAATATAGTTTAATTTATTATGAGTAAATAGATAGTAAAACAACTCTCTCTGACAATTACTTGTACCAACCAGTACCCAAAAGCAAGTAGAAGACTCAAGACCAAAAGTAAACAAATAACTTGTAGTTTTTTTAATACAAGCTGTTGTTAACAAAATTTTTAATGTGATACACTGAGAAGCAGGTGTTTTGGATAGTTTGCAAAGAAGTCAAACTCTCTCTTCTCTTAGGTGAACTCCTTTTTGCATTTGGCATACAAACTGAAAGAGTCTCTAGAAACAGTAAGTAGAAAGAAGACTTAAGTTATATTGGAAACTAAAGACTATAAAGAACTCTTAAAATAACTCTCTTTGGTTAAAAAACTCACAAAACTACACTTTCTTCTACTACTCTTTTTTTTTATAATTTTTATCAAAAGTGAGAAATTTGGCTACTCTCTTTAAAAGATTAGTATTGTTTACTATTTTCATTTTCAGAAAGTCTCAAGTTATAATATGATGAATAAGAAATATAACAATTACATGTGAGGAGAATATTTTGTTTGAGTTAAATCAAAATATGTAGAAGTCTCATATTTAATAAATTTTAACTATACAGAAATGAAGGCCTTATGTGATGAACCTGAGAAAGTAGCTTTCAATAATACTAGTAGACCGGGAAGACCTCCTGTTTAATCTCATATAGCGAAAAAGCAAGGTTTGAGGAAGAACTGTAAGAGAATTTTGTAATCTGGAAAAAGCAGCCTATTATAAATAGAACTAACGATCATGTGTTAAGGCTTTAAAATCAGCATTCTAGAATTCGAGATAGATTTAATTAAAAGTTGCAAGTTAGAGCGATATATTAGAAATATGCAATATTCTAAAGTCATATACATATAATTTTTAGCCTTTAGTACAAGTTAAAGTGCATTTTAGTTTTTAGTTTCTTTTTGTCAAATAGCTTTATATATAGATTTTTATGACTATATAGATAGTTTTTTTACCTGGCTAGCAGGTTTTTATATCTATAAACAAGTTTTCTTAGATTTTAGAATAGGTTTTTTAATTCTTTTATATTTTAGTCATTTTCTTATATGGTTCTTTTTTTACTTTTCTTATTTTCGGTTTACCTCACCTCTTTTTTTTCTTTTTTACTTTTCTATGAGAAAGTGTTATCAAATTAATAGCACTCTATTGTAGAGTAGTAATGCTAACAAGGTTGGTGTTTTTATTTATTGATATCCAGGATTCATATCCTCAATAAGTTAAAGATCCTGGAAAAAAAAATTATTACTTAGGCAGGTCATTTCTGGATTATACTTTAGTGTAAAATTTTTGGCTTTGGCTATAGTTTTATTGTGATAATAAGACAGATTGAAAGAATCTTTATTTAAACAAGAATATAATAGTGTAGTGATTTGTATGTAGATTTAGCTAACTAAGAGTATTTTGTAATCTATTTCTGATTTATAAAATAAAGATAGAATTACTGAAGTAAAAAAAAAAATAAATAGATAGTAAATTGTTAGTTTTTAGATTACAATAATATATCAAAATTTCAATTATCTATATAAATAATTTTGTATTATAATAATTTCAGAATTTATTAGATATGAGTTTTGTTTATACTATTTTTTTATTGTATTAAATATATTATTTATTAATCACAAACTCTATAGTTGCATTTGATAATTTATTTGTTATATTTTTTATTCTTTTACTAAAAGTTTTTTGTTTATAATTTGTCTTAATATTAAACAAATAAACATCTACTATCTTAAATTGCAAAGTATATTTAGTTAATATATTTGTAATATAGATAAAATTTGATATATGAAAGTATAGTAAAATAGAAAAGTTTATTAATAAATTTATTAATTGATGATCTGTGAGTTATGTGAAGAACGATCTTAGTATAATGTGATACAAATCACATATAAAAATTACTATAAACAGAAATATAACATACATTTAAAGAAAACTTTTTCTTACTAGTTAATTGCTTTTCTCTATTAAATAAAAGTTGTAAAGCTTCTTAAGATGCATCTAATAATAGTTAGATCTAGTGGTACAGACATTTAGAATCTTGAAGAGTAGCTACTCTCAGCATAATTACCATGACAAGTATAGTACTTTGCTGTATAAGTAGAAGTGTTGTGCAAGTGCTATATGCCATATAAGTATTGTATACTATATAAGTGCTATATGCTATATAAGTACTTTATATCGTATATTTTAGTTGAACATAGACAAATCAGAATGTTTGTATTCACTAGCATTAGAGAGTCTTTTTGTCTTTCTTGATACTGATACTGTCATAAGAGTTATATAGAGATCCATACAATTGTTAAATCACAATATTAAAACATACAATATTATAGCAAAAACAGAAACAGTTATCATCTTATGAAATAAAATATAAAAATATATTTAAAAGTATATTAATTTTTTATGCAAGTTGGTTTTTCTTTCTCTTCATATTGGTGATAATAGTAAGTATTATTTACTAGATAGCTGCGTGATAGAACTTAACTAACTACTCAAGGTGCAGAAAAATAATTTTCATTTTAAAAATTTAAATCGTAAGGTAGATATGCCTAATTTGGCGCAGCCAACTTTTTTGATGAATATCACATGATATTCCAACCAGAACTGGATAATTTTAGTATCATTCGATTTGTCTTATCAAGACGAATCAAATGATACCAAAATCATCCAATTCTAATCACTAAATCATAAGATATCGCTTATTAAAGATTGTCTAAAAAAATACTTCTAATTTGATGTAATGTCTAATTTGGCGCAGGTATAATGTTTACGATAAATATCATGTGATGTATCAATCAGAATCACAAGATTTTGGTACCATTCGATTCATCTTGATGAGACAGATTGAATAGTACCAAAATCTTGCAATTCTGATCGATACATCATATGATATTTATTGTAAATATTTATTTACATCAAATTATATAACTCTACCTTGGGCTATTTTGGTTTAATGGAGTATCTCGAGAACTATCAATCAAAATCGTATGATTTTGATACTGTTTGATCCGTCTCAATAAGATGAATTGAATGGTACCAGAATCATGCGATTCTGATTAATAGTTCTCGAGATATCATCATGCGCCAAATTGGGCACTGCGCTAAATTAGATATATCTACCTTATATAAGTATAAAGTTTTTATACTTGTATATATCTTAAAATATAAGCAATCACAATTTTATGTATTTTTCAAATCGAATATAAAGGGTTTGCTTATAGTCAGAAATAATTTTATTAGTAAACATAATCTTTGTCAAACTTTTGGTTTCAAAATCTGGTTGCTTTTATTTAGAATTGCTTATATTTAGTGATATACGGTATTCATTTTAACTACAGTTCTTAGATAATATTGATTAACTATTTTGATTTGATATATGTATTCTATTAAAATTATTATATTCTAGATACACTGTTTTTCTGCCAATTATAATTCGTTTTTTTCTTTAATAAAAGTTACTAAAAGTTGAAAATGCTGCATGCTAATAAATTTTTGATAATGATGCTATAATTCATAACAGAACAGTATTATAATATTATTAGTATCTCAAATCAGATAACAAATAATTTTATTAAAACACAATGAAAAGTATATAGAAATCTGCTTACTATCATTACAAGCCCAATCTCCTATAGCTGAAATATTACATCTCCAAAACAAACAATGCTATTCGAATTAACTAGCTATAAACCTACTCTAATTGTATTAAAACTACTACGTTTAAACAAAACTATTTTATAATCTCTGATCAAACTAAAATATCTAAGTATTTAGAAAACAGGTTATTGAGAAGAGATTCATATAATTTCAAAGAGAATCAATTATGTAATCACTCATAAAGTGATAAAGATGCTTCTAAGTTCAATATAGGCTTTTGTAGCTGCGAAGCCCAAAATCTATCTTACAAAGGTCTTTGTATTGCTACTATATCTGCGGTGCTTAATTATCACCAAATAAGATTCATGTATCACTACTACAACTGCAGAGCCTAATTACTACTAGCCAAGATTCTTATATTGCTATTTTAGCCACAGATCTTGTTGTTACTATTTAATATATTAAACCAAGTATCAATCATTGTCTTAGCCATAAAGTCAAAATGAGTGAAAAATGATCTCTCACTATTGAACAACTTACACTAATTATCTTTTTTTTTTTTAGTGATCCTGCCTTTATTATTTAAATCAGAAGTACCAGAACTTTACATTTAAACTAAATATAAATTTTCTATACTATATTCCTGTACTAATAAAGACTCACTCAGCATTAAAGCCCAGATATGACCTGCCTAAGCAGCCAATTTGCTTCACATTGGACCCTTAACTTACTGAGGATGTGGTTCCTCCGATCTTTAGCTAGGAGCTGCTGATCTTGTCAATAATCACCATTTCTTTTTTAAGATATTGGTCCATGAGGACTAGTTTGATTTGATACAATAGTTGATTAGATTTTTATTGTTTTCTTTTACTATATTTAGAACTTGCTTCTTTTTTTTTCGAGGGCTGTTTTCTGATTCTCTTTCTCTGTGGTCTTGTTTTTTTTGTTTTCTGTTTCTTTTCTTGGTTTTTTTTTTTGTTGTCTTTCTTTTCTTTTGGCTTCAGTAGTGATTTTGGTTTTTTTTTCCCAATAATTTATTAGTTCACATCTAAAGTTCTATATGCAGGTCCAAAATCTTTTATCAAACTTCTTTTTGATTGTATCTAGCACCTTTCGTCTTAAATTTCTGTTTTCTATTTTTTTCTTGATCTTTGCTTTTCTTTCTTTAGTTATGAGGCCTCTTATGAGAAATCTTCTTGTTTCTATTCTTTCTTCCTGCGTATTTTTGAAAAAAAGTTTTTTAACCGCTTCTTTGTCATTAAGATCACTTCTTGCATCTTTTTTTCAGAGTACTTTAAGGCCTACGTCACTAGATTTGTTCTCAATAATATTCCATATGTTTTGGTACACTTTACACTTAACAAGATGATCTAAATTCTCTGCTTCCTCTTTACATATTATACAAGTGTTTGTTCTATATATTTCGGGCTTTCTTAGGTTTAGCTCTGTCAAGATTAGCAGTATCTCACCTAGACACTTGACTTAAAAAATCTACCTTTTGTTTTTTTTCCCACTTGTACAATTTCTTCCCTTGTTCTCATCTACCCATCTTTATGTTTCCCCCCAATCAAACTCCTTCTCTTTAATTCTATTAATCTATCTAATGTTTCTATCTAAATTTGCCCATTTTGCATCTAAGTTTGCTAAAGCTAGTTTGTTTACAACTTCTTTCATTGAACTATCTATCATGATATCTTTCTACTTAGCTAGTACACGTGACCTTTTTGACCAAGGCTACTTTGTTGATACTGTTCTCTTTTTTTTTTGCTCCTTTCTTTTTTTTTTTTTTTGGTGTTTAGGTTGCCTCTTGGCCGGCTCCTTTTATTCGGGTATAGTTAACTTTTCAA